>PVJL010008366.1:0-67328 GCA_004026885.1 Lyroderma lyra
TTTTTTTTTCTATTCTCTATTTCATTTAGTTCTCTAACTTTTATTGTTTTCTTCCTTTTGCTGACTTTGGGCTTTTTCTGTTCTTTCATTTCTAGTTCTTTAAGATGGGATGTTAGGTTGTTTATTTGTGATTTTTCTTGTTTCTTGAGATAGGTCTGTAATGATATAAACTTCCCTCTTATTGCTGCGTTTGCTGCATCATAATAATTTTGGTACATTGAATATTCATTGTCATTAGTTTCTATGTATTTTTCTAGTATATGTGCTGCCGAAGCGAGCACTCTATGTATTTTTTAATCTCTTCTTTTATTTCTTCTTTGATCCGGTCATTTTTTAATAACATGTTGTTTAATCTCCATGTATATGTGGTTTTTACTGATTTCTTTTGCAATTGATCTCCAGTTTCAAAGCTTTGTGGTCTGAGAAAAACTTGGTATAGTTTCAGTGTTTTTGAATTTGCTGAGACTAGTTTTGTGTCCCAGCATATGGTCTACCCTTGACAATGTTCCATGTGCACTAGAAAAGAATGTATAGTTTTATGTTGTAGGATGAAATGTCCTATAAATGACAATTATGTCCAATTGCTATAATTTGTCATTTGTCGTGTCCAGCACGACAAGAGCTGTGGGAAAACCAGAAGGGCAACACAAGGGTAAGAAAGACAGTAGCCAAGAATGTAGTACAAGTGAGGCCAAGGGATTCAAACCTTAAGGACTGAGCCCCGAATCTGGCCAACATATAGCTTTTATTAATGGGCATACAAGGAAGTGAAACTGATTTTTTCCGAGGTCTGTGAGTTACATGCCTCAAAACTGCTTTTCCTGAAAGTCCCCATTGTGCTCCAGCAGGTACTGTGCCTTCACATACCAGCGCTTAACCCCGGGGAATGGAGTCATTGTTATTACAAAAACATTCATTAAGGGAAAATGGCTGATATCATTACATCAGGTCTCAGTCTGCCAAGACATCCCTCCCCACCCCAAGGAAACTTTTACCGATATGGTTCCATCAGGTCTCAGTTTGCCGAGACACTTCCTTGTGATGTCATGGGAAGAGCACAGGGAAACAGATGGTTCAGCAGCTGTAAGGCAACAGTCATTTAAAGCCAATATATCCTTATCTATTTTCTGTTTGGATGATCTGTCCATGGCTGTCAAGCGGGTGTTTAGGTCCTCCCACTATAATTGTGTTTTTGTCAGTTTCTCTTTTTAGATCTGTTAGTAGTTGGTTTGTAAATTTTGGTGCTTCCTGATTGGTGGCATATGTATTAATGAGTGCCATGTTTTCTTGTTTTATTGTCCTCTTTATCATTATGAAATGCCCATCTTTGTCTCTTATTACCATTTATTTTTTTATGTGGGCGGTTCCCTGGCTGGGAATCGAACCTAGGCTGCAGCATTGACAGCACCGAAGCCTTAGCCACTACACCACCAGGGAACTCCCTCTTATTACCATTTTTATCCTCAAGTCTGTTTCATCAAATGTAAGTGGGGCTACTCCTGGTTTTCTCTGGATGTAATTTGCTTGGAGTATTGTTTTCCACCTTTTCACTTTGAGTCTGTATTTGTCCTTGTGGCTGAGGTGTGTTTCTTGGAGGCAGTATATGGATGGTTTTTGTTTTTTAATCCAGTTGCTACTCTGTCTTTTTATTTGTGAGTTCTGTCCATTTACATTTAGGGTGATGATTGATATGTGAGGATTTCTTATAGCCATTGTATCTTCTGGTTTTTGGTAGCTCGGTGTCTTAATATTTTCTTTGTTTTTTTCTTACTGTCAATTTTTTTTTTAGTGTGAAGGTGTTCTATGATTTTTTTCCTTCTGTTTCCTCTTTTTAAAAATTGTGTTTCTTAGTTCTGAGTTTTGTTTTGTTTTGTTTTTGAGTAGTTGCCATGAGGTTTATGAAAAAGAAACTTTCATATATGTAGTGGCTTCTTTTCTTAAGTATCCGTACCCTTCATATCTCCATTTTGTTTTGGTAATTTGAACCCTTACTTCCTCTCCTTTTAGTTTTTGTTGTGATAACTTTTCTCTCCATTTATTTTGACTTTTTGTTTTAGGTAAAATAGCCTCCTTCAGTAGTTCATAAAATGCTGACATTGTGCTAGCAAATTCCCTCAGCTTCTGTATATCTGAAAAGTCCTTTATTCCTCCTTCATATCTGAAGGATAACTTTGCTGAATAAATTATTCTTGGTTGATAATTTTTCTGTTTCAATATTTTGAATATTTGATTCCACTCCCTCCTGGTTTGTAAAGTTTCTGCTGAAAAGTCTGATGACAACCTGATGGGCTTTCTTTTATACATAACAATCCTCTTTTCCCAGGCTGCCTTGAGAATCCTTTCTTTGTCCTTGAACTTTAATATTTTCAGTATAATGTGCCTTGGAGAAAGTTTGCTAGAATTCAGGTAGTTAGGGGTCCTGTTTTCTTCTTGAATTTGGTATTCCGGTTCTTTCCAAAGGTTTGGAAGTTCCCATCTACTATTTGTTTAAGTAAGCTCTCTTTGGATTTCTACTCTGGACCTTCTGTTACTCCTGTGATTCTTATGTTGTTATTTCAAACCATGTCAGATAATTTTTGTATAGTTCTTTCATTTCTTTTTACTCTCAAATATCTCTCTTCCTTCTGTGACAATTTTATATTGCCATCTTCTAAATCACTAATTCTTTCCTCCATCTGGTCGGCTCTGCTTCTTAAGCTAGCTAATTCTGTTTTCATTTCTTCTATTGCATTGTTTATCTCCAGAATTTCTATTTTTTTATAGTTTCAATTTCTTTGTTAAAGTATTCCTTTTGTTCACAGATCATTTAGCTCCCTCCGTGTGCTCTGCCGATTTTCTTTGATCTCTCTGAGTGTTTTTAGAGTTGCAGTCTTGAATTCTGTGTCATTTAGATAATATAATTCCATATTTTTAAAGTTCCTTTTCTGGAGAGTTTTCATTTGTTTTCTGTGCAGCTTTGTTCCCTAAGGTACCTATTATTTTCTTTCTGGGCATAAAGACTTTTCTCCTGGCAAATATGAAGAGGTCTTTCTTTCACTTCCCAGTTGGTGTCTCTGCTGTGTCTTACAATATTTTCTCTTGTCTATCCAAGCTTGTTACACTGGGAGATTCCCTAGGGAGTGGGCTTCTCTACTTTGATCCTGTCACCTTGGTCTCTGTGCACCTCTTCTTTAGGAGGAGGTGGTAGGTGATGGTATTCTATGCCTCTGGAATCCCAGTGCAGCCTGGAGCTGTTGCACCTATGTGTTGCAGTTTCTCTGAACCCCCTGCCAGTTTCAGCTGGAAGGGTGGGGGTAGGGTTTGTTGGGAAAAGAGCAAGCATAATCTTGTTTACAGTAGAGCATAATGGCAGTTCACTTTTTTTTGTAGCTGACTGCAGGCTCTAGATCAGTGGTTCTCAACCTTCCTAATGCCGCAACCCTTTAATACAGTTCCAAGGGGTCGCGACCCACAGGTTGAGAACCACTGCTCTAGGTGGAGTTGGGGTTGGGGCCGAGTCTTGGAAGAATCAGGGGAGGCTACCAGCTTCTGTGTTTCTGGCTTTTGCTTGTCCATGCAGGCAGTGCTGATTGAAATTGGTGAGTGACCCGAGGTTGCAGGTTGTCCTGGGTACTGGGCTCAGTTGCAAACCTAAGCCTGTCTATCTGTCAGGAGTACAAAGGGCCCTTGGGGGTGAGTACCTTTGGGTCTGTCTGTCCTTCTTCTCTTGAGCCTGCAACTTGCCCAGGACTGTGATCTTTTTTGGTCAGCATTTTCATGGGCCCTGTCTCCCAGTCTCCAGCTCACCTAGGGCTGCCCTGTGCCTGGGTCTGCTGCTCCTATGTGTTGCAGTTTCCCTGAGCCCCCCTGCCAGTTTCAGCTGGAAATGTAGGGGCGAGTTCTTTTGGGAAAAGAGAAGGCATAGCCTTGTTTATGGCACAGCATAATGGCAATTTCCCTTTTTGTGGCTGACTGTGGGCTCTAGGTGGAGTTGTGGAGATGAGCGGTGGGAGAGAGTCAGGGGAAACTGTCAGGGTTTGTGTCCATAGGTTTCACCTGGCTGTGAGGGCAATGCTGATTGTAATTGCTGCATGACCCTAGCTCACATGCTATCCTGGGCACTGGGTCAGCCACAACCCAAACCTGTTTCCCCATCAAGAGCAGAAAGAGCCACTGCAGGTGCATGCCATTGACTCTGTCTTTCTCCCTTCTCCCTTCTCCTATGCCTCGCCTAGGATTGTGATCTTTCCTGGTCAGTGTTTCCATAGCCACAGGTTCTCAGTCTCCAGCTCACCCAGGGCCACCATATGACTGGGTCAGCACTGCTGTGTCCCTTGGCTCTTGGCTC
This sequence comes from Lyroderma lyra, assembly GCA_004026885.1. Classification (NCBI taxonomy): domain Eukaryota; kingdom Metazoa; phylum Chordata; class Mammalia; order Chiroptera; family Megadermatidae; genus Lyroderma; species Lyroderma lyra. Next base: position 4,328 of record PVJL010008366.1, read on the forward strand.
TGAGCTCTTCCAGGCCTGTGTAGTGCTCTAGCTATGGCCCTAACCTGCCCAGTGCTGTGTAAACCATGTGTAAGGCATCTCTGTTTAGGTCCTAACTTGCCAAAGGCCATATGGTCAGGCCCTAGGTCACCGAGGGTTGCTCTCTCTTCAGTTTCCAGTACCTCTGCCCTTGTCAATTCTCTGCTTTCAAGCTGCCCAGGGTCATGCTGTGTTTCAGCCAGTGTTCCTAGGTTCCCAGCTCATTCCCTTTCTGTGGGACTCCGGGTGACAGACCATTGCTCTATTTGCCCTCTTCCCCTCTCTCCTGCTCACCTCCCTTTCTCTGACCTTAAGGTGTTTTCTGGTGATGAGTGGTTCTCTCATCAGAGGCTATGCAGCACTTAGGGATTCTCTAGTTGGAATTTTGTTTTTTATCTGTTGTATTTTCCAGGAGAGGTTTCAAGAGTCTCTGTTCATGCCACCATCTTGATAAGCACCCCCTTCCCCACCCCATTGTGATTTTAATGGAAATGACTTAAGTAATTTATTGTTTCATATACTATTTGCTGTGGTCTTTTCCATGTTTATATATTATCCTTCTACTTCACATTCTAGCCCCAGAATAAAACAGAAAGTAAAGTGCCAATTGCAATTTGGAGAAGAGTCTAGTATTGAACTACAACCAAATATTCGATGCCTCTGATTCCATTAAGATAAATTTCTTTTAAGACACTTGTGCTTAATCTTTTTTTTTTTTTAAATTTTGGTATTTCTTTTATTGCATATTAGTGTCTCTTTTTTATCACATATATTTGCAAAATAATATTTATCTTTTTATGTGTGAAAAAGTCTGATGTTTTGAATTCTATTTTTCATTTCAAATATCTTGGTTGAGGTCTACTTTTGATTTTGTAATCCATTAATGGTTTACAATATATAGTTGGAAACATTCCTTCCTAAGTTAATAGGTGTCTTTTGTTAGGCCTTGGACTGGGGAAAGATTCTATGGGTTATAATTCAATGAAACATAGGGAATAATTGAGGACATCTTTCAGTACTTCAAAATACTATCCTACTATACTATTTAAAATTGGAAAAAGTTAAGTTTTTCAAAATGAGTCTCATAAAATTACTAATCATACTTGATGGCTCAATTTATTAAGAAGAGTTGAGACATTTTTATTGAACTGATGATGATTTACAAATCATGATTTTTCACAGAGCAGTGTAAAAAATACTTTCTGATTAAGTAAGAAAAAATGATAAATAATAGCTATATTAATCACTATTGATATGACAACACTGAGTAACAAACGACTCCAGCATCTCAATGGCATACAACAATTTCCTCACTCACTGATCTGCATCTTGGTTGGAACATCTGCTTTAGCTAAGAGTTGGATTTAGACCTGTTTCATGTGTTCAACATTACTGTCAACAGCTGCAAAGGGCTTGCTTTTCTCATGGCAGAAATACAAAAGGGAAAAGCAAACCCATAAGAGGTTGTTAAAGGCCTCTGCACTGAAATGCCACACAGTTACTTAGGTGCATATGCCATTGGTCAAAGCAAGTCACATGGCTGAGCCCAACATCAATGGGATGGGGAGGTAAACTGTGGGCAACATTGGCAAGGATGAGGGAAGAAAAAAGAAATCTTGGCTGATAATGCACTCTACTACAATAGCCAGTATTTTCAGAATCCTATCTCTTATTTTATTCACTTATTTCTGCAGTCATAATATTCATTGCTCAAAATAAGAAATAAATTTGTTTTTTCTTTCATTATGAGAAAATTTAAGTCCCTGATAAACATAATTACTTTTTAAGAAAAAGGCTACAGTTGCATTTTATAAGAAATTGTTTTCCAGTATATTGTTGAAAATTTTACAAGAAGAAGCATTAACTATTTATGCCAGGTACCTAGGGAAATGTGTCCTTTCGATAATTTTGTATATTGCCTTTTCATTGCCTCAGCACATGCTGCATTTCTTATAGTAAATATACAACCATGATGCAATTAAAAAAAATTTAGTGGCTCTCACTCAGGTAAAAAAGACCTCCTTCCTAATTCCCTTTATGGTGAAGTTCTTACTTTGACTATATCATTTCTCTCCCTGTGGGGCTAGCACAGTTACTTAATTAATAGAAGCTCTAAAATTGTTGAATTCATTCTCAGGCTTTGATTTCTGTACTATTTGGTTCTTTATAGAAAAATTTGCCAACTCTGGCTCTATATAGTTATTATAAAACAAAACAATAGTTTTGAAAATGCAAATTTTATAAAATGTAAAGATTTCTTATTTGAAATGCATATTTTTCACCTTTGTATCCAATGGGTGTCTGATATTTAATGAGGAATTTCTGCCATTCCTAGTTGAGAACATATGAATAGAAGTCAGCCTATGCTAGATCATGCTGTAGTAACAAACAACCCCCGAATCTCAGTTCCTTCATACAATGGATTTGTTTGTCCTTCATGGCATTCCAGGATTACTTCACGATCTAGGCTGTTGGAGTAGCCACTCTCTGGAGAATGCCTGGTTACCTTAGCAGAGGCAAAAGGTGTGGGGCTAATTGTGCACTAGGTGTTTAAGCTTCCATCCAGAAGTGACACATAGCAGTTTCCTCTGGCCAAAGTGAGTCATATGTCTATGTTTTATCTCAAGGGGTTTGGGAAGTGTAATCCTATCATATACCCAGGAGGAGTGAGAGCAATACTTGGTAGGCAGCACCAATGACTATTATCCTATGAAACAAACAATGGCCATTTCAGAAAGTGGTTTCATTACAGTAGGAGAGAGACTACCAACTTTATGGACAGCAAAAGCCATTTGTTAGAACTTTGTAGTGAAACGGGGGCACATAAATCCCCTTTGCCTTCCTTTCTCTTCTTTTCTTTTCCATGGCTTCATCTATATTTTAGCTAGTGCACACCCCCCTGGGGAATTATTATTTGCTATGTTTCCAGTGTTAAAGCAACTTTGCATCTTTTGCTTCCATAAGAATTCGATGTGCTGCTTATTACACTTAGATCCAGAGTCACTAGTTAGCCTCTAATTTAACTTGAAAGTTCTGCTACTCTTTTTGCACTCCACATTGTACCAAACTAAAAACATTTTAAAGTAGCTGAGAAAGCAGACCAACAAAACACACCACCTAGTGGCTAGTTTTCAAACTAGTGCCAGAAATGAAGCTCTTCACTAATTTTTAAACACCAAATTGTTGTTCAGGAACAGAAATAGAGCATTAAAATTGCTAGAAATTGAACACAAATAAGTTTGGTGTTTCAATTACTTGGAACTTCTGCTTTAAAAAAGATATTTTGTTTTATTTCTCCTCCCCAACCTTCCACATGGTTCCCAAGAGACAGAACAGCCTGTGGGACATAATAGACACGTCCAAAATAACTGTGGAGGGACAGGAACACAGCCCCCTTTGGGCTTATCCATATAAAGGCGGGGACCTGAAGGACCTGAAGTTACTTTGACCATTGTCTATTGAGAATCCCCAGAAGGAAGCTGTGGGAACTGAAATGCCGGTATTTTTCTGGATTTGTGTGCCTGTTGTAGTTTATTGAAATTTATTGAACCTGATTTCTAGAAAGTCTTAGGTGGCTTTTATGTTCAAATTCTCCTTTCCTTCATGGAATTGGCGTTTGAGGCTGTAAAAAAGTAACAGAACTTTCATTTGAAGTGAAGCAGGAGGCCAGTAGGGGGAGCTCTCATGCCTGTGCCTTGTAACAGCCCTTTCTAATTTCCTTTTGCTCTTGTTAACAGCGCTTCCGCTCCTTTGTTTTAGTGGACTTGCACATGGTTTGCCACAGTTGCTTGTATTGGATTGCAATTTCTTGTTGTTCCTAAATAAACCCATTTTTTGCTGGATAAATATCTGCATGACTTTTTCTTTTGTGGGTAACAAGGCCAAAGTAGGCATTACTCTATTTGGGGGGTTAGCATGGGTAAGAAAATTTACATAACTTTAGGTCTCATAGAAATTAATGGAGTTGTGGGTTGAACCCTGAACGTTTACATCCAATTTAGTGTTATTTCCACAAAGCTAACTACCATGATACTCTCCAGTGAAGGAAGGCTCCTGAAGACCACACAGCAAGGCCCAGGTGAGCCGTCTCGTGCAGGGCTCTGAGTGCCTGGAATGCACAGACGTGAGCACCTCACTGGTAACTTCTGGTTTTCTCTTTTTTGCTGTCAGTGAGTGAGGGAGCTGTTAGGGAACGGCTTTTCTGTGACCTGAGGAATAGCAACAAAGCTTTTCTAAAGGGAGCCACTTATGAGAAAGCAGAGATATTGTAGCAAAAGCTATGACTGTGGCTTAATAATGAATATATGGATGACTGAATTGGTATGTTTAGCCTTTTTGTTTTCCTTACTCTTGAAAAGAGCTGAAGAAAAATGATGGGAGATGAAATGTTAAGTGTACCGAGAATTGATCTGAAAATGATCCTGGCCAGCATGACCTTGAAAGCCATTTAATGCAAGATACTGAGAGGGTAGCTATGGGATCAGTCTTTCCTGGAAGGGGATACATTTAAAATTTTTTTTCATAAGTGATTAATTTGACCTACTTTTGATGATTCTTAGTTGCTGAATGGTGAGGTGGAAATGCAGAGGGTTTTTAGAGTATCTTCAGGGGCTTAATCAACTTGAGATGTGTGAATGCCCAGAACCATGTTCTTCTGGGTACATGTGACTGCCTTTAGGATCATTTATCAAGAGTCCTCTTGCCTGTGTCTGTTTTAAAAAATTCATGTTAGGGGACGAAATAATCTAGTCTGACACTTTACTGGGTGATAGATATTCACTGATTTGGTACACTCTCCCCTCGACAGGGCCAGCATTTCCTTAAAGAGCTCACATGTCTGTCCTTTGGACCTGTGGGCAGAGAGCTTATTTTTTTTAGGGGACAGAAGCAGGTAAAGTGGTGCTGGGGGGCCCCTGGAGACGTGGCAGGCAGAATAATAGGAGTGAGCACTGACAACTGCTCTGTGGCTAATTCCCACAGAATTTTGACCTGTTGTTAAAATTCATCACTGGATCTCGGAGAATGACTGTTGCCATGGATACCTAATGGTTTAAGCTGCCCTCCAAGCTACCTGTTTGTCAGAGCTGCCCTTCTCCTGCCTCATCCACATGGTTCAGTTCACCTTGCCCTCTTGGGTACGCCTGATTATCCTAAGGGGTCAGTCTAAGCTGGACCAATGAATCACTCCCTGGTATCTTCTGACTTTGAACCAGAGAGAACATCTGGTCATTCTTTCTCTTAAGTGGCTGAAGTTATCAGATGAAGAGCTTGGAAGCTATTGGCAACTCCCTTGTCCCCTCCATGGACAAAGGCTATCAACAAGAAAGACACACATGCAAAGAGAGTGTGAGAGGCTGCACAGCTTTGAGGTGCCTGAATGTAGTCCTCCTGAGGCCCAGACATGTGCTCCTGACTCTGCTTTCCATGAGATAACCCATCGTCTTTCTCCTAGTCCCTGTTGCAGCTTAGACCACGTTGCATTGGGTTTCTCGCTGTTGTCGCCCTCAGCTTTGAGGTTCTGGTGTCTTATCATGAGAAATTAAGAGAAGAACTACAGAAGGAGGTAAGCTCTCTGAGGGTGGGAGTTGGGTTGGAACTATGCCTTCACTCTTGTAATGCAGTTGTGCATCCACGAGCATGAGATAGTGTTTGTTGGGTAACTTAGTACAAGCACCTCAGGGTAGCTCAGGCCAGGCAGAAACTTCCTGGCTTCATACAGTTGAATTTGTAATTGAGGATGGCCTCAAGTGTGTTATCTGCTAAAAAGTGATGTAGGAGCAGAGTCAAAGTGTAAAAGACTTGTGTAGAGACTGGTGGTTATCCTCTAATATGCACCCTCCCTGCTTCTGGAACCCTCAACTTTAAGCCAATGGAATGCGAGCAGGATTATTGTATGGAAACTCCTAAGGACCTTCTTTAAATGGTAGACAGCTTGCACTTTCTGTCCCCCTGTTCTTTGTATTTTCTACATTTAGCTGTCTGGGATGTGGTTGTGAGAGCCAGTGCTCCAGTCACCCTGGTGGACCATGAGGATGAAGCCAGGACATGGAGATGGTGAGTGGTGAGCTGGGTCCCTGAGGACTGCATGAACAGAGCCCCCATATTGGCCCTGTGATGTTTACTTCTGGAGATTTACTTGAGAGACAAATATATTTTTATCTCATTTTATTCATTGCTCATTTGGGATTCTATTACTTGGAACCATATATAATCTTAACTGATATCAGACAATGAGCAGTGAATACTTTTCTTGCTTCCAGAAGTGATGGGTGATCCATGAGAGTCATATATAGTAGGGGAAGCAATGTAATAGTGATATTTTCCCCACCCTCCACAATTCACCTCTGGCTTTTAAGGAATATTAATTCTGGACAACAGGTTGACTGTGGTCATGGATAGAATGAAACATTCTCTATTCTTGTCACTCATTTCCTGCTTTTAGAGGGCAACTGGATGAACTCTTTAGAGTCTGAATAGCTTTAGAAAACAGCTCCTGGAGCTCTTATTGACTCAGAGCCCTAAATGTACATGCCGTGCTCAGTGCTGGTAGGCTTCAGCTTTTAATGACTGTAGACCATTTTAAAAAAGGAAGGCCTTTTAGAAAAAGAAGTTCCAAACTGCCTGGGCTTCCTTATAAATGAAACAGCACAGGGAGTGCTCACTCTATTAGGGCAACATATAACCCCAATAAAATATGGTCAAAACACTTGTAAGCTATAAAATGCTATATAACTTGAAGGTATGTTTTTATTATGGTTATAACAGGGCATTCCTGTTTTCTTTAAGATCTCCTGTGAAATTATTGATGAAAATCACTCAACTGGAAAATAGGAGGTTTGAGTTTTAAAAGAAGAATGATTTTTCTCTCAAAGCAGGTTTGGCTCAGGCCTTCAGAAAGTCCAGCTGTGCGAGAGAAGCCTTGCAGTCTGCCAAACATGTCCCCTTCATCGTCGTTATTTTGTTTAATCCTTTGAACAATCTTTAATTAAAGAAGAATGAAGGTTCAGGAAGCTTAACGAATTTGCTCAAGCTCAAGTCCCACTGTTGGGATGGTGGCAGTTCCACCTGGACTTGAAGTCTGAGAATAAGGGGTGGGTAGGAGAAGGAAGGCGGAGACCCTGAAGATTCCCCTGGGGTAGGGGCCACAAGCAGCCTGCCCTCAGATGGAGGATGCATTCCATTCCAGCCAACCAGAATGGGCCATTTCGCCTGCAGAGCACATCCCATTTGGTTTGTCTGGACACCCCACTGCTGGGCACACTGAGTTCTGGTGGCCCCCTGGCATTCTGGGCACACGTGCAGAACTTACAGGAAGAGCCCCTCCAGGCAGCTGAAGTGTAGCCTCTTAGCAAATGGTGCTTAATAACAGGCTTTGTTCTCCAGGTTCTTCTATTTTCAGCCACCAAATACAATTTAGAAAGAAACACACACACACACACACACACACACACACACACACGCACAGCACCACCATCCCCCCACCCCCCAGCCCTTATCAGATCTCTTATAATTATAGAATAAGGTGCCTGCAAACTCCCAGGGAGCTGGTTTCCATGGCAATGGCAAGCTATTATATTCTAAAGGCCAAGCCAGAACTCCGCCCCCTCGTCCTCCCAGTGCTGTGCGTCTTGTTATTGCAGTGTTCCAAAATAAACTTGCTGCCTAATCGTAAATCCCATGTAATCAGAGATGAGCTAATTGTTACCCACTGCCTTCGTGCGGCCCACTCATCGTGCCAGCACTTTCTGGAACAGCGATGCTGACGGACTGTTTGATGTCAGAACAGACCTTCCTCCCCCAGGAACTGGGTGCAGCAAAAATCCATGTATGGCCAGGGACCCTCCAACCGGAAGGGCCTGCTGAGCTCTGGGCTTCAGCAAATGAGGGGCCACTTAGATGGTGGCTGGGCCGCCAGATTAGGGGCTCTCTCCAGCTCCCCATGAAAGCACTCTTAATGGGTGGCATGGGACTCTCTGGAACTCTTACACTTTTTGGCCACCTGCTGTGACCAGGGCAAGACATGTGACATTTGGAAGAAAAAGAGTCCACCCCTCATTTCTTGCCCTCACCCCGGCTACTCTTTCATAGACTCAAGGTGGCCTTCAGCACAGTTTCTGTCTTGGGCTTGTGGGTTTTGCTCTCATCCACGAGTGATCACTGCCTAGATTTCAGCAGGTGGTGACCCCAGCAGGCCCGTTCTCAGTGCTGGGAGAACAGTGACAAACAAAAGAGGTTCTGGGGCAACTTGCACATGCCCAGGGACAGGCAGTAATACATGACAAAGAGAAAAGCATCAGTTCAGACGAATGCTGTGAGGGAAATAAAACAGAGTTGAGGTGTCGGAATGTGTTTGGGGTTTGGGGGGGCTCATTTAAAATATTTGAGCAGACACTTGGGGGACAAGAGGACCAATTGTAGTGTACCTGTGCAGGGGGCCTTGTCTACTACATGTAGCCTGAATGCCCGTCATGGCTAGTTAGAGTGGCAACGGGGTGTTGAGCTGCTGCCCTCAGGTGGTTTGTCTGCTGGGTCTGTCCCCATTGCCCCTCCAGACCCACTCTCTGTCCTTGTCCATCCAGGTATCTGCTGGTCACCTTTAGAGCCACCCACAGGTTGTCGGGCACCTGCTTGGTCTTAGCCAGTGCTGAGCACAAGTCTGGAGCACGGCAGCAGGAGGCAGTTGGCCAGGCTGGGCCTTCCCGTGCCCGCTCTTTCTCTGTTTTGGGTGAGGGCTCCCTCTTGCTACAAAGACCCAGGTCTTGTCAGAGGGTCTCCTGCAGAAAGCGGCCCCTTCTGGGTCCTGGTACCCACTCTCCTTGTCCCTCTAAGGTCAGGGCTTACAGCAGCTCCCCAATGTTGCTACCCAGGACTTCAGCCCACCCCCCGTGGTTCCTTACAACTGCCATCACCTCTGCAGACAGTGTGGTGGTTCCACACTGCTCTGCCTCCTGTGTGAGTGGGCTCGCCTTTTCCTTCCTGGGCCCCGACTGAGTCCATCTCTCCCTGCCACTTGTACCAGCTTCTCTATCTCGCCTCAAACTGCTTACCCTCTACCTCACAGGCTTTCTCTGTGCCCCTCTGCCTGTTCTGATCCTGCTCACCCAAGGTCCAGCTCAAGTCTCACCTCTTTCAGAAGCCTTTCTTGACCCACCTCCATTTTGCCAAACTCCTTGTTTTCTAAGAATTGGCCCCCGTAGCTTAGCAGTCACTTCTTCACTCCCTCCTTGTTTTCTGTCTTTTGATTTTACTCCTCTAGCTGGACTTCTGCAAGACTGGGACCACGTCCGGGTGCTGTGTTTAAATGCACAACGCACAGAGTTCTGGGTGCATTTTCCCGACTTGAGAAATTCTCGCTGGTGGCTGCTCGCCCACTGTTGCTGGGGCCCCTTTGCAGGGGCCGTGGGCTGTCAGGAAGTGTACTTAGTTGTTTTGTCTGGCGTCCTGATGGGTGGGATCTTGGTGAAATAACACTACGTGGGGATTACACTTTCTTCTTGGTTCCTCAGACATGGTAGGTAATTGCAAAAACCTTGTCTGGTTTCCTTCTCAAGAAAGTAAGAGAAACAAAAGCATGAACTCTGTTTAGGAAAATACATTGCAAATCCTGTATGCATAGAAAGAGGTGAGTAATAGGGTGAAAACTGGGGGACTGGAGATCCCCAGAATGAGCATTTGTTAGGGACTGGATTAGTAAGTGAGGAAGTAACAGTACATGCTCGTACATGCTTCCAGGAGATCACAGGTAGGGCTCGTAGCTGATACTTTTAGATTCCTCAGAACCCAGGGAGACAAATGAAAGCAACAGGTTTTGTTGATTCTTTTGACTGAGAAAAAGAAAATCAGACTGTGGATGCTTTTTTAAAGTGCTGCCAGAGAATAACATATTAAAAAAGCAAAACTTGGAGGGTTGCCTAGGATTAAAATCAGGGGAGGAAAAAAATGAAAGAAAAAAACCAGAAGTCCATCCAGATCAACAAGGACTATGTCTTCCTAGCCTGTTCACACACACACACACACACACACACACACTTAATCCATTTACATAATTGTTTGTTAATTGTCTTTTGGGAATACCTTTGCAGATATGTATTACTGGATTCCCTAAACATCAGCCCATTAATAAGGAGCTTTGCAGCATGCTCTCCTGCTCTGATCCTTGCCCTGTGCTTGGGTTATCTAAAACAATTTTGTATGAATTTCTCGTGCCTCTGGCAGCCGGGAACATTTATGGCTTTTCTGGAGTGGGGTAGGTCACTGCAGGTTGAGCTATAAAACCTGACTCCAGTGTGACTTTGCTCTGGGTAACCTACTGCAAAGCACTTGGTTGGTTTGTCAAGATTAAAAAATGGTCCTTTGGTGATATTTTCATTTATTGCAGGAAGACAGTATGTTAGGTGGTTTTTCGGAGTTGAAGATGTTCAGATAACATTCCTGGGGAGAAGCAGTACTGATTTGGGACTTCCTGACAGTGTGGTCCACGAAAGGGGCGGGAGAACGCGCCCCCTTAAACATAGAACACCATGCAGCTTGGGCCCTCTGAGTATCCCTGTGCCAGTGGAGGTCCCTGGTGGGCAGCCGTGTCCAGGGCACACGTCAGTGTCCATCAAGAGCAGAGTGCATGCCGGCAAAGGAACGCCACAATGGAAGTGGTGATCTGTAGCAACAGGGTGCTTGTGTCCCAAGGACGAGGTGTTTCTGACGGAGGGATTTTGAACAGCACCAGAATATAAAAATGACAGATGGCATGAGATAGCTTCAGACGATTCAAGAACTGATAGGACATAATCCAGAAGCACCTGAAGTTGGAGGACTTGATGAGTGGCTAAGACCTCTGTTAGCAGATGGGGCAGGAGCCAGAGAAGTATGGATGAAAAGCAGAGTTAAGGAAGTTGGAATGGGGAGACAACCTGACCAGTGTGGCAATTGAAGATATAATAGTAGGTGTAGATGTTTTGCTTATTGCTTCTGATGTAACTTGGACATCTAAGTGAAATGTTCTTCAGCAGAAAGGGAGTGATTAAATATTTGGAGTTTTAAAATTATATATATCCTTCAGAATGGAGGGCCCTTTAAACACAAATCAGTCATTTACATGTTAGTATAAACAAAAGGTCTGCAAACAGGTTTTGGTAGGAGGGAAAAATAAAGAGTTACATATAAATACTTATGGGAAAGTGGCTAGAACTGAGAAGAGAAATTCAGCCAAAAAGGGAGCCTGAAGTTTCCAAAATCTATCTTAATGATAAAGCTCTAGGCCTGCTCTGCTCCGAGCAGCCATCTCTCCATCAGGTCTACCCTGCATTTATTCCCAAGTTTATGGGGAAACAAACCTACCTCTCTTAGACTCTAAACATTATTATTGTTATACTTTTGGTTTCAATATAATATTCTTTTTTTACATTGTATTTTATTCACTTTATTGAGGTATAATTTACATCTCATAAACTTTGCCCATTTTGAATATACAACTGAATGATTTTTAGTAAGTTCACTGAGTTGTACAACTATCACCACCACACAGTTTAAGAATATTTTCATTACCTGAATGAGATACCTCCTGCCCACTTAATGCCAATCCTCGTTCCCAGCATTTTTATATGGAAAATGGATGTTCAAAACACAGTCTAAGTTCTTCAGAGAAATGAATATTGGAGACTGTTCTTGAGTTCTGGAGTCAAGAAGGTCTGAGTCCTAATCCTAGGACTTTTACTTAGTGCTAATGATCTTGTTTAAGGACTTTGAACATATACTGTTCATCTGAAAATGTGATTAACAATGTCTATCTTGTAGGATTTTTCAGATGAGTAAAGATAATATATGTGAAGGGCCTGACACACAGGAGATGATCAATGAAATTATGCAACTTATTTTATCATGAATACACAGATGCTTGCAAATGGTAGGAATTGATTCAGCACAAGACTGAATTCTGAGACTCATCATTTTGCTGTTTTGTGACTTAATCAGTAGAATGAGGTAGGAAGGAGAAAACACAAAAACACAATTTTTTCTTTTTTTATTGTTAAATTTATTGGGTTGACATTGACTAGTAAAAATTACATAGGTTCCAGGTGCACAATTCTATAATATATCGTCTATGTGTTGCATTATGTGTTCATAACCCAGAGTCAGTTCTCTTTCTATCACCATATATTTGTGTCCCTGTCCCTTTTCTCCCAACCCCCTCACCCCTTACCCTCAGATAACCATGGAAAACAGTAGGGAGGTTCCTCAAAAAATTAAAAATAGAACTATCTTATGATCTAGAAATTCCACTCCTGGGTATTTATCCAAAGAAATTCAAAACATTAATTTGGAAAACTATATACATACCTATGTTTATTGCAGTATTATTCACAATAGCCAAGATATGGAAACAATTTATTTCTAATAGTAGATATTGGCTGCTTTTAAAAATCCAGTGCATTTTAAAAATCTTAATGTTTTCTTTTAAATTTATGTTGCTCAAATTTTTTCTCTCTTTAAACTACACAGAGATTTTCTTTCCAAATGACTTGACTCCCCCTCGCCTCCTCACAACTCAACTAATTCTGTGATTTACGGTTTTGTCTTGCTTGTTTCTGAAATAGATTTGAAAAAATAAGACTCTGGTTTCAGCTTTTCAGAGTCTGGTAGTGATTTTTCTCTTCCGGTATGAAATTTAAGACCCATAAAATGTATTTGCCATTTCCTGTGGATGTTCCGCTTTTGTGTTCTGATTTCATATTTATTGCCATATGAGTTAAGATCATAATAAGTTGTCCCATTGCCCTGCTTTATTGACACAGTGCCATCCATTTATATGGGGGAGACAGCTCCTGGCTGGTTGCCTGATTCTAGGTACCTGAAAATCTAAACATGGCCACCAGGGGCGCCCATCTCCAGAGCCTTGTCCAGGGTCCTAACTTGAGAAGGGTGAGAGAAGAAGGTCAGGGGTGAGGCTGTTTCTGTCTTGCTCCTCTTCCTCCATGAGGAACGCCACAGGCGGCACCATTATGCCCAAGTTCTCCCACTTTAGCCAATCCACACACTGGGACAGCTTCCTGGGTGGGCAGAGGCTGAAGGAAGGCTCCAGGCGATTTTGAATTTGGGAGTTCCTCCATGGCTGCTTTTGGGGGAGTTTTTCTATCTGTTTCGCCAGAATCACTAGAAGGTGCTTGCTGAAGATACCGGGTCTTGGATTTCATTCTCTAGTCTAGACGAAGAGAGGCAGAATCTCTGAAAATGGGGTCAGAACTGCTGGTTCGCTAGATGGTTTTAATGCACAAAGAAGTTTTGGCCCTGAAAAAATAATTGTTCTTGGAAAACCCTTCCAAACATCAGCAGAACAATTTCCCTCCAATCCCAAACCCAAACCCGAAGCAGAAGTATCAGAGACTATGTCTCACCTTAGGTTTCCATGTTCCTCGTAATCCACTCTGTGGGGAGAACAATGCTCCCAGCTCTGCCAGGGTTCTAGGGCCCCCCAAGGACTACTTTGAATTTCAGAAATGAGATTTAAGAAAAACAGTATTGAAATAATTATTGATATTAATTAGGAGATGCAGCTACTTTCTTTACAAAGAAATTGACTTTTGTATTAGTTTCCTGTGGATGGTGTAACAAAGTACTACAAACTCCGTGATTTAAAACAAGAAAAATTTATTCCCTTGGAGTTCTGGAGGCTGGAAGTCTGAAATCAAGGTGTTAGCAGGGCCAAGCCTGGCAACCAGGGCCTTTCTCCCAGGCTCAGAGGAAAATCTGTTCCAAGTTTTTCTCTTAGCTTCAGGTGTCGCTGGCCATCCTTGGTGTTTCCTTGCTGCATAATTTAAATCTCGCTTTCATTGTCACATGGCCTTCTGTTCCCTGTGTGTCTGTCTTCTCTTTTTATAAGGACAGCAGTCACACTGGGTTAGGGCTCATGCGAATGACCATTCTTAATTTGATTACATCTGCAAAGACCTTAGTTCCCAATAAGGTCACATTCACAGTGACTGAGGGTTAGGATTTCAATATACAGTAGACTTTCAATTAACCAGCCCCCACGGGGATCAGTAGATGGTGGATAAATGTAACTAGACTCTCTGTTAACCGGCTTGAGAGTGCCAGTTGCTTGACTTCCAGTTAACAGAATCTACTGTTATCTTTTTGGGGACATAATTCAGCTAATAACAGACATATCATTTTTTAAAACTAATCTTCTTTCTTTTAAGTTTCCAACCCACTGAGTAACAAGGGAAAACTAAATTTAGTCCAATCCAGTAAACTCAGTCCAATTCAATTACTTAAATGGTCTAGAGGCATGACTGTAGGCATGACTCAGATACATGTTCAGCCTTTCTTACTTCCTGTTTCTTTTCTTTATATCTCCCTAGAAAATATCTAGAGGTTTAAAGGATTGGGTATACACAGTCACAGAGTAAGGGGCAGGCTCACTCTGTCCTTGGCCCCCTGCTGGTCTCTGCTGTAGGATGGCAGTCATAGTGTCCAACCACAGTGTCCACTAAGGTAAGACTGGACTTATCTGACATGTTGGAATTACGTACTGAATTCCTTTTTTGGAATTCCACAATCTTGGCCATTAGTGTCTGAAATTTAGAAATCTTTGTCATCATAAAAACTAGCTTTCAGGCTATTGTTTTATTAAAGGAATTGAGAAAATCAACTTGGAGATTCAACATTGATCAATGGATATTTTGTTTTCAATAACAGTCAATTTCTCTGTCCGGGAGGCAACGAACCTCATAGGTGAATCTCTGTCTGCAAGGGAATAAGATATAAGAACAAAAACCATGTGGTGTATTAATTAGCTACTGCTCTGCAACAAACTAGTCCAAAGCTCAGTGGCTTAAAGCAAGGGTTGGCAGATTGAGGCCCATGGGCCAAATCCAGCCCACAGCATGTTTTTGTAGCACTCTGAAGCTAAGAATATTTTATATTTTTAGAGTATTTAAAAAACAAAATAAGACTATGCAATAGAGACCATATGTGGCCCATAAAGCCTAGAATATTTGCTATTTGGCCCCTTATGAACAAAGTTTGCTGGCCTGAGCTTCTGGATGGACTTTATGCATCTGAGGTCAGCAGTTGGTCCAGCAGCTGATCTTGCCTGGTATTTTCATATGTTTGGACACTGGCTGGCTAGGCTGGCTATAGATTGACCTAGATGTCCTTGGCAGGGACAAACAAGCTCTTGCAAATGAGATCTTTTAGCCTCTCACAGGCTAACCTGATCCTGTTCACATGGCAGCAGTAATGTTCTGAAAGAGAGCAGGAATGAGCAAGGTCACTTGAGAGACAGATTTGGAATTGACACACTATCCTCTTGGTCACAGTCTATTGACCACAGCTTCTGGCCCAGATTCCAGGGTGGAGAAATAGAACCATGTCTTGATAGAAAGAGCTGCCAACTCACATGGTAAAGGGTGTGGGTGTAGGGAGTTGTGGAAAATTGAGGACATGTTTGTAATCTCATTCTACCAGCAGGAAACATTATATTTATCTACCTTTCCCAAATATCTTAAGATCCACCTGTGTAGAAGCAGGTTGGATTTGATTTAGAGCATGTTAGGAACTTATACAAATTTCTCATAAAACTTTCATGTTCTTAAACCCTAGGATTAAGATTTTAAAAATTTTATGCTAAGGCTGTCTTTTGTCTTTGGTAATTTCCCCCCTCCCATTCCCAGATCTCCCCACCTGAAGGAGAGGAGAATTTAGTGCCCCACGACCAGCACGAGGAGAATGGAACTGGAGGAGAGGCGACGGGGAATTAAGAAAAGCACACAGACACACACGCAGACCTAACAGATAGCAAAGCAGGGACCGGGGGGTTCCCTGTGCTCTGATGGAGACACAGAGACCCTTCAGGGCTGCAGCAGGTGTAGTTTATATCCCAAAACCAACAGGGGGTGTAACTTCTTAATTGCAAAACAATGTTGCTGACCCCACTCCTTTGATCCTGTTTATGATTCCTCTGCCCCCGCAGGCCATGTTGCTTCCCTCCTGCCCCTCAGCCAGCCAGAAACCACATCCTGAGCAGAGTCTTTGTTCACCAAGTTTCGGACAGCCCCGCAGGACCCCCGAACCTTGGATCCCAAGTACATAGGCAGCCTTGCTAAACCCGTTTTCTCTCAATAGACCTGGCCTCTGGCTCAAATGCTACCCATATTTTGTTAATTTTATAATGTTATTTCCCTTCAATGCATAACTCCTGAAATCTGAGCTGCTTTGAGGAGTCCTCAAGAAGCAACTCCTAGATACGTACCTATCACCCACATGCTGTTGCTGTGAGCCACCTTTTTCACGTGAGATTTAAGAAAAAAACTTGTAAATTGGTGCCCAGGAGAACCAGTTTTGAATTCCATCCCTGCCAACCACAGCATGAATTTACTACCACACTCCCCTTAACCCAATCTTCAACTCTGTGACTCATCACTCCCTTTGTGGGGAGCCCCACACTCTTGTTTGATGCTGTTTTAAAAGAGAAATGAAAGAAAACCACGATGATCCAAGTCACTGACTTTTGGAGTCAGACGGCACATCCAATTTTTCTCCGATGCACACACACTCTGCCACCTGTAGGAAGTGGCTGGCCACCCTCTTGGCTGTCTCCCACATCAAGGAGCTCACTACCTACTAAGACAGCTTTTACTGGACTAGGTTGATGTACACTCTGCATGCAGCTCTGAGATAGTTGAACAAATATGTAGGTCATGGTAGCCACTTTGTATTTAAAGAATGACTTAAGGGCCATCATCTGGTCAGCAAAATAAGAACACCAAACAACCCGGGGACCTGCCTGAGGGAATGGTAGTCCTCACTTAGTTGGAGAATTGCTGTGCTGCTGAGAATTCTTTCCAAGTTCCCGTTGTAAAATTCAAGCCCTTACCCAAGCTCTAAAAATGAGGCCTGGGATATGCATTCCTTGGTGGTTTCCCTAACAGGCTGATGGCCAGTGGTGGGAATGGGAGGAGTACCGGGGACAGAGACCTGTGTTTGTTTAGCACGCCTTTGTCGTGGGCAGGAGGGACAGAGCTTTGCCAACTGGGAAGAGGCCGGAGTGCACGAAGCAGGCTGCCTGACACCATGTGGGGCCTGGTGGATTTGAAAAACTATCTTCAAGTTTGCCACGTACGACAAAAATTGCTGGTTACCTGCCTAATTATACTCTACAATTTTCTCTTATTCCTAATCAACAGGACACTCTTGTGCTTGGGGCAGCTCTGTACCCAGGTAAAACACGTACTTTCCCAGATTCCCTTGCAGCTAATGGTGGCAATGTGATACGGCTAGGGCCAAAGAGATGTGAGAGGATGTCTGCTGGGAATTTGGGGAAAGCCTTTGCTTCCTGTTACAGGTTCTCTCTCCTCTTCGGTCTCTTTCCTTCTCCTTTCTGCCTGTCCTGTGGATGAGAGAGCAAGAGGTACAGGCAACCACAAGGCAACAAGCATGAATAAAGTGAAAAACCTCAGGATTCATCCTTGGGCAGTTACACCAGTTCAGGACTGCATTCCTGGACTTCTGGTCTGTGAAAAAGAAACACTTGTCTGTTTAAGCAAACATTAGCTGGGTTTCTCTGTTACTTTCAGCTCAGTTCTTAGTGATGTAGAATTTACATGATACAACCTAGCTCTTTGAATGTTATCTCTGCGTGTGATACCTGAGAGTCAAGAGTTGACATCAGGCCTGGGTGACCCCAGAGATAGTCTTCTTCAGGGTTATTTTTCGGTGGACACTACAGAAGTAAGATGAGCAAGGACTGTTGTGTCTACAGTCCCCGATCTGGAAGACTTCATCTGGGTGTGGAGAGCTGAGAGTCGGCATGCAGGATGAGGGTGGTATAAAAGAGAAGCCAAGGTGCTCTGGGCTGCTCTGCATCAAAGTGACCCCACACACCTTGACTCTCATCTTTGGCAGCCGTGCCTGCCCCATGTGGGTGAGGGGGTAAAAGAAGCTGAGCCCTTGTGGGACTGCTGGGCCTCCTGATGAAGTGAAAATGTACTTTCTGGACTCCCAGTTCTGTATCCTTCCAGAAAGCTGAGTAAACATGGTCTTGCGAATCTCATTGCCAGCTTGGACCTATCACCACTGCTGTGCCAACCAAGACCCAACTAATCTTGTTAAGATAAATTCGCAACACCTTGTTACCCATTAACAATAATTATTTTATTAATCTTTTAATATGGTCTTTTGTGTTGCCTCAAAAAATTATTTTTGGATGGGGTGGCATGTAAATGATTTTAGTAAGTACAGCTAAAAAGGTTTCCTAACCAAAGAAAGTTGCCTCCTGCTAGAATTAAAAATGTTGGCTCTTCAGAAAAAGTTGATGGGAGCTGGTGTGGTGAGGAGCCATTCCACCTGGAGTGGGCAGGGAGGTAGCACTGAGAAATGAAAAGGACTTGGAAGTCTTGAAAACCCAAAATGAAGTCCAGATGCTACCATTATAGCTGTGACATCTTGGCTGATTTATTTAGCCTTCCTGAATCTCAGCGATCTATTCTGTATATTGGGAGGAAGTCTCTGTGTAGATGAAATGAAACACTACAGATAAAATGTCAAGCATAGTCCTGATCCAGGCACAGACACAGTCTTTCAACCAATGTTAGTTTTCTCCCTTGTCTGGAGTTCATTACGACAACAAGAACAACAAAATAATCTGTGTCATGCTCCCCACATACAGTGGAATGAGGTCAAGTGCATGGACTCTGGAATAGGACTGCTGGATTTGGTCTGCCGCTCGGTAGCTGAGTAACTTTGGGCAAGATATTTAACTTCTTTGTGGGCCATTGGCTTCATGTGTAAAATGGCAATAATAATTGTCCCTACTTCATAGAGCTGTATAGATTACAGAAGATGACAGTCAAGTGTTTGGCACAGTGCCTGGCACAAACAAGGGCTCGATAAATGTTTACAAAAAAAGGAATGTTTGCAAGGGCGCAGGTATCACCCCATGGTTAATATCACCTGCCTACCGCTGACAATGCTGAGGCTCAAAGCCAGGCCTCCTGACGCAGAGCTCACCCTGCGCCTGGCACTGTGCTCCATGTGACAGATACAAACTACGCAACTTCTGTTTGCAAGGAGTTCAGAGTCTAGAGACAATGGGTGTACAGGAGATGAGAATATTGAGGTTCCCAGTCCTTTACTACCCCAAACAGTTTGAAGTGGACTCTCCTGAGCAACAAGGAAGATGCCCTGAATCTGAATAAATGACTGCTGTGACAAGATCGCAGTATTGATAGCTGGAAGCAAATCTCTGAGACCCAGCTTGTTGTTTTCCCGTCTCTGCTGTATCTGTGTGCTCTGAGGAGGTTCTTTCCCTCACAGATTTATGTAAGATATCATCAGAGTCACATCTGTGTGTTTTGCTGATGCCATTTAAATTCTGTTACTATTTAATACCAAGAACATCTAAAAAGAACATTTTGAGGGACTTGAAAAATTCAATTGGTCTCTTGATAATTTGATTTGTAGGAAATAGGAGAAGATAGTATTCTGAATAGAGTGCTTTTAAATGAATCATCATTGCTTTCTTGTACCAGCAATAGATGGGCTCAGATTGGTTAGGCAAGGCTCAGCTGCATGTGGCAGAAAATCCAAAATAATAATGGCTTAAACAAGATGGATGCTATTTGTTTCTCATGAAAAAGAAATATGGAGATAGTTTAGGGTTGACAGGAGGCTTCGTGGAATGTTCAGGGAGTGAGACTCCTCCTATCCCAATGGTTCTGCCATTCTTAGAACATGGCTTCTTCATAACGGACAAAGAAACCATTACTATCCATGACGGCATTCTAGGAGGCACAGGATGGAGAGAGGTATGAGAAGAAAGTGCACTCAACTTTTAAGGCATCCCCTAGCGGTCACACATTACACTTCTGGCCAGTATCTAGTCACATGGCCATCTAGCTGCAAGGAAGACTTGTGTCATAAATCAGGCTGCCACAAAAAATTACCATAGATTGGGTGGCTTATGTACAACAGAAATTTATTTCTCGAAGTTCTGGAAGGTGGAAATCTGAGATCGTGGTGTCAGTGTGGTCAAGTTCTGGAAAGGACCCTCTTCTGGGCTGCCAACTTCTTGTTGTGTTCTCACATGGAGGAGAAAAGAGAAGGGGAGCAAGCTTTCTCATGACCCTTACAAAGGCACTTTCCATTCATGAGGGCTCCACTCTCATCACCTCATCTAACCCTCATTGCTTTGCAAAGATTGTGTGTCCTAACACCATCACATGGGTAGGGTTTCACCTTACAAATTTTGGGAAGACATAAACATTAAGTTCATACCAACTGGGAAATTTATTTTTATTCCAAATACTCAGGTACCCTTCAAACATCAGGTTGCATTACTAGGGAAGGAAGTGAGCTTAACCAGCAGGTTTACAACACTTCTTTTTTGAGACTTTATAACACTCCCTACTCTTCCAGCAAAGATTCATTTGTTTGGGAGTAATAGCAGAGAAAGCCCCAGTGCAGATGCAACTGTAAATAGGACACATGGGACTAGAAGAAAAAAAGAAAAGAGAATTGTGAAGTAGTGTTTAAGAGAGAGTAGAAGAACCCTTGGAAATCACGTAGGGCTGTCGGTCCATGTCCCCATTTAGCATATGAAGCTACTGAGGGCCAGAGGATGAGCTGACTTGAGTGTGAGGGGTTGAGAAGTCCACATTCCAGCTCCATAATTTGCTAGGAAAACTCATAGGACTCAGAAAACCCTTATTTTGTGGTTACATTTTATTACAGGGAAAGGATACAGATGAAAATCAGCAAAAGAAAGGGCCTCATAGGGCAGAGTCCAGAAAGAACCAGGTGTGTGCTTTTGATTATCATCTCCCTGTATGGTCAATGGGCAGTGCTTACATCACCAAGCTACGAAACGTAACAGCACACACAAGGTTTGTTAACCAGGAAAGCTCACTTGAAACTTGGTGTCCAGGGCTTTTACTGGGGAGTCATTCATGTAGCCATGCAGCCCACCACTCAGAGATCAAAGTGATAGAGTGTGGCCCAAGGCTTGTGTCATGAATCACACTGTTAACATAAACTGGTGTGGCCCAAGGATCCATGGATACAGAGACACTTATTTTTTTTCCTCATTTATTTTTATTTTTCAATTACATTTGACATACAATATCATATTGGTTTCAGGTGTACAGCATAGTGATGAGACATTCATATAACTTACAAAATCCTTATTCTGATACATCTGGTTCCCATCTGACATCACAGATAGTTATTACAATGTTATTCACTACATGTCCTATGCTGCACTTTACTGTGACTGTTTTCTGACTATGACTTTGTACTTCCTGATTTCTTTCCATTTTTCACTCCCACCTCCCCCTCCTCCCATCAGCCCAACAGATCCAGCACCCATCTGACACCACCCATAGTTATTGCAACATTGTTGACTATATTCCCCTGTTACACCCTATTTCCCCATAACTATTACTTTGTAACCACTGAAATGAACTTTCCAATCTCTTCCCCTTATTTTACTCCCCCCACACCCAACCTTCCTCCCAGCTGGCAACAAACCACGTGTTTTCCATATCTATGAATCTGCTCCTGTTCTACTTGTTTGTTTTCTTCTTTGGATTTCACCTCTAAGCAAAGTCAACTTGTATCTGTCCTCTTCTGTTTGACACTCCACTCAGTGCAATATGCTTCATGTCTTTTGAATGGAGTTTTTAATTTATTAATACTGGTTTGGTGGTGATGAACTCCTTAAGTTGTTTTCTTGTCTGAGAAGTTCTATATTTGTCCTTCAATTTTGAATGATAGCCTTGCTGGGTAGTGTAATCTTGGTTGTAAGTCCTTGCTTTTCATCACATTGAATCTTTTCTGCCACTCCTTTCTGGCCTGCAAAGTTTCTTTTGAGAAATCAGCTGACAGTCTTACGGGACATTTCTTATAAGTAACTAGTTGCTTTTCTCTTTCTTCTTTTAGGATTCTCTCTTTGCCTTTAAACTTTGCCCTTTTAATTATAACGTGTCTTGGTGTGGGCCTATTTGGGTTTATCTTGTTTGGGACTTTGTGCTTCCTGGGCTTGGATGTCTGTTTCCTTCACCAGGTTAGGGAGGTTTTCAGCCATTATTTCTTTAAATACATTCTCAATTCCTTGCCTTTTCTCTTCTCCTTCGAGTACTCTTAAGATGTAAATGTTGTTGCACTTGATGTTGTCCCAGAGGCTCCTTAAACTATCCTCATTTTTTTTTGGATTCTTTTTTCTTTTTGCTGTTCTGATCACATGTTTTCTGCTACGTTGTCTTTGAATTCTCTGATTTGATTCTCTGCTCCATCTGGTCTGCTGGTGATTCCTTCTACTGCATTCTGAATTTCAGTTATAGTATTCTTCATTTCTGACTGGTCCTTTTTTATGGTTTCTATGTCTTTCTTTATGCTTGCTATTTCTCTGTTGAAGTTTTCACTAAGTTCCTTGAGCATCCTTTGGGTCACGACCCCTTTGAGGGTTGAACGACTCTTTCACAGGGGTCGCTTAAGACCATCGGAAAACACATATTTATGTGAACATGTACTTATGCGGACCAGTTGCACATGTGTACAGAGCAACTACCAATAATTTTATGGTCGGGGGTCACCACAACATGAGGAACTGTATTAAAGGGTCGCAGCATTAGGAAGGTTGAGAACCACTGCTGAGCTAAGATCATCATTTTGAGCTCTGTATCTGATAGGTTTCTTGCTTCCATCTTGTTTAGTTCTGTAATTTTCTGCTGTTCTTTTATTTGAGATGTATTTTTTTGTTTCTTCATTTTTTGATACCTGTCTGTATTTGTTTCTATGTATTATGTAGATCTGCTATGTCTCCCAGTATTACTGGATAACTTTATGTAGTAGGTGCCCTGTAAGGCCCTTGTACTCTCACCCTGGTCACCTGCACTGAGTGCTCCTGAAGATTCTGGTTCGATACTAGTGCTGTGCCTGGAGCCACTCAGCAAAAGTCTCAGAGCACACCAATGTCAGTCACTGCCAGCTTGGGGCCTGTGGACTCATATAGTTTTCCAAGGAAGATGGCAATGTGGGTGGGGCTGGCTGCTCACCAGAGAAAGTGCCTCTGGCATTGGCTGAGTTGGTTGAGGTGGGGTCCAGTGAGTCAGCAGGGTGGAGGGAGTAAAGCTCAACAGACCAATCAGGTTCAGTTTTGGCATTGTGGGGGCAGGTGCAACACAGGAAAGATGGTGCCCACCAGCCAGCTTCATGGAAGGAGGGCACACAGAGGAAAAATGGTGACTATTCTCCAGCCCTCACTCCAAAGCCACACACCTCAGTCTACCTCCCGCAGGCCTCCAATGCCCTCTGAGTCACATTCCCTCTGCTGGAGCCCAGGGTGAGTACCTGCGAGTGACTGAGTCTGACTTAAAGAGGATGTCTGGGTGCCTGGAGTCTTTTATTTCAGCTGGATGGTTGGAGTCCCCACTGTTTTTCACAGTCAGATGTTGTGGGGCTTCCCTTCCCTGTACCAGTGCTCAGGCTGGGGTCCCTCACTCTTCTGGGGGGATCCTCCATGGCTGAGATATTCCTCCTGATTCTCTACCACCACCGGAGTTTTGGCTCCTTTTGTGTCTGTGCCCCTCCTACCGGTCTTGCAGTGGCCTCCTCTTTTTTATATCCTTAGTTATAAAGCTTGTGTTCAGCTAGACTTCAGATGGTTCTCCATGTTGGTTGTTCAATAATTTAGTTGCAATTATAATGTGTTCATGGAATGAAGCAGGTTCAGTGTTTACCTACTTCGCCATCTTGGATCTCCAAGAGACGCTCTTATTAGAGGTTATTTCCCACTGGTCAAAGGCCAGTCCTGCAGATGTTTGGGATGAGCAGGGTTTGGGCACTACACCCTTTATTTGCCCAAAGTCATGCACCTATGACAAAGTCAGACCTAGAATGTTGACCTCCTTGGAAGTTATCATGGACAATTGGAGTAAGTTAAGGCATGGTAGAGGCAGGTCTAGAGTGCTCATCTCTTGTCTTCCATCCAGCATGCCAACAGGATTAGAAGCACAGTTTGGGATGGACTCCTGAATTCAAATGCATTCTGACCCTTAGGGCTGTATGACTTGAGAAAGTTGTATAAGCTCTCAGTGCCTCAGGTTGCTTTCTGTAAATTGTAGATGATATTATAGGATTATCACCTCCTTATAGAGTTTCCATGAGAGATAAATATGCTAATTAACATGAGGCTCTTAGAACAGTGTCTGGCATATGATATATGCTCAGTAAGTGAAAACTGGTATTGCTATTATCAACTGCATCATATTGCTATTCCTCAGTCTCTTATGTCTGCAGAAACCCCTGGAGCTGGCTCAGTACTTGGCTGTTGGCAGATACAAGCCAAGAAATTTTGGAAGTCACCTGACTCCTTTGGGCTTTAGCTTCCTCCTTCCTACACTGAGGGGAAGGGAGTGAAAGTTGCTAAGTTTCCTTCCACTTCTAGGCTCAGATGCTGAATGTGAATATACCTCATCTGTGCCATGGGCCATTTAGTCACCACAAGGGTACATACACTGTGTGTGTGTGTGTGTGTGTGTGTGTGTGTGTGTGTGTGTGTATTCCTGGGCAGGGGACTGGGTAGCTGGAAGTAGCAGGAATTCAGTTAATGTTATTTCTGCCCTCTTCCCCCCTCAATTTTATGTTGCTGAGTGATCCCGAATCACAGTGCTGTCAGAGGGGAGCCTGACTGTGTCTGTGCTAAGAAATCTTCAGTTCCCCTCTGCCATCTCCACACCATCAATGCCAGCACAGACTCCCCAGTATTTTGCAAGCTACAGGACTGCCTTGGAATGGAGACCCTTAAGTTGATGGTCACTCCTCTACCCTCCTGAGAATGCAAGACTGAGTTTTAACCCAGAATCACAACATTGGCCTTACAAGGAGGATTTTGCTAAGTGTTATTTAAGAGGAGGACCCTAGGAAGGAGAGGATGTGACTCCCGTAGATTCTTTTCCCTTTCTTTTCTCCCTCCCACTTTCCCTCCCTCCCTCTCTCCTGAGGCTGTTCTTTTGGGAACCCTGTCCCAACCCTGCCAGCTTTCTAAGTTCCAGAGGAAGTGCTACCTCCAGCAGGTACTGAGCCTGCCTGTGCACCTCAACATCCTGCACTGCCCTGCACAGCAGGCGCCTTGCTTAGGCTTCTTTTTAAAGAGATTTAAAAAAGGAAACAGATGCTCCCCATGAAGCCTGAATAGCAGCATTTCTATCATCAGTTGTCATGACATGGGCTGACTTGGGAGCAGCTCCGCAATGGGACTGACAGTTTGATGGGTTTAATTTTGGTGCAGATTTCTGCAAAGAGGCAACTGATAGGAATGAGCCACTGGTGGCTGAGGAGGACTAAGTGGAGGGGGAGGATGGAGGGGAAACAGGCATGTGGTGGGAGTAGAACACTGCAGCTCAGTGCGGCAGCAGGAGCTCTGCGAGTCACTAGGAGGGATTTGCCCAGCACTGGCTGGTTGATTGCAGGCTCCCAGTGGACTCACTCCACATCCACCCAGCTCACTCATCTCCCTCCAGGAGGGGCCCATCTCTGGTCTCTGTCTGAGCAATGGAGGCAGAGATCAAATAAATTGCCTGAGATGAGAAGTTCATCAAGGTGGCAGAGGACCCTGCAATCCCTATTCTTGGTCCTGGGTGCAAATCACTCTGTGAAGCCGAAGTAGCATCATTTCTCCCTCTACTTTTAACCCCTCTTGTTCTAATATGAGGGCCTAATGCATGCGACAGGATTTAATGACAAGAAAAACAAAATGAGGTAGTTGTCCTTTCTCCCAGCTCTGTACTTCTGTTCTCCTGTATCCTCTCCCCACCACGGTCTGTGAGATCTAACTTGGTCAGTGAAGGGATCAATCCAGCCTCCACTACTTTTCTCTCTTCCACTCTGTGGCTTCTCGTTTTGTTCCCGTTGGAGCCTTGTGGATCAGGAAGCCCATGAATTAGCATCATTTATTCATTCTACCCACATTAATTGGCCCTGTGTGCTTGCCACTATGCTACCTGCGAAGCCACCAAGCTAAATTATATTAATACATGCTTCCTGACTTTCAAGATCAGAAAGTCTGATAGGGAGAACTGATATACAAAGAAGCAATCTTTGGAAGTGCAAATTAAAGACCAGCTTGTGATGGTTAGATTGGTACCATTTAGAAAGCCAGGACACACCAAGGTTGTTGAAGACGTAAAGCATTCAGATCTCTTACACTGTACTGGTGAAAGGGTCAATTAATGCAAGTACTTGGAAAGTAATTTCACATTACTTAGTACAGGAGAAGATGCACACGTGCTACGATTGGGGAGTCTACGATTAAGCATGTACTCAGAGAAATTCTTGTGCGTGCACTCACAACAGTGATGTTTGAAACAGTAAAACACTGGAAACAGCACAAATATCCACTCAGAGCAGAATGAATAAAAACATTTTGGAATACTATACAGCAGTGAAAATGAAGGTAGTACTATTATACACATCAACATGCACAAATAATATGAACCAACTGTAGAATCAAAAAAGCAAGTCACCAAAGAATATGTTGAACATGACTTCCTTTATATAAAGGTCAAAACCTGACAGAATTAAGCTACATATATAGTAAATGTATTTTAAAAAGCAGCAAGGGAATGATAACTGTACACCACACGCTAGTGCTTACCTCTGGGGAAGGTGGGGTTCGGGGAGGACATAGTCATAACTGATATCACGGCTGAGTCTTTGTATAGGCCCTTTTCAGGGATGTTCATGATCTACGTAGGGTTGGTGTTTCCCCTTATTATAAAAAGTTCTATAGAGATTGAATTGAAATGAAATAAACTACATATATTTAAGAAGTACAATTTGATAATTCTTGACATATTTTTCAAACTTGTGGCTACTCTAAGGTTTTTTTCATTTCTGTACCAATTTTAGGTTTGATTGCTTGAGGGTTGAGCAAATGTCAAAGGTTCTTTTATATTAGATTTCTAATTACACTGATTATTTAATTAGTGAGAGAGGAGATGGAGCATCAAGCAGTGGTGGAAATGGAGGACTTCTCATGCTAAGTATAAGCACCTATTAAGTCAGAGGCCAAATTCGACAGCCAACTTGGGCCAGTGGTGTTCACCCACAAAACGCTGGGCAGCCTCCCACAACCTAGGCACTGAATGGCACCCTTATCCTGAATATCATTCTAAACATTTTCTCTGCTGAACTTTTTGAGGACATGGTGGTGACCAATCTATACTTCCAGATTCTTGAGTAGCTTCTTCACAGCTATGTCTCACGTAGAACATTATGAAAAATGAAGTGGAGAGCAATGTATCTGCTAATGGGACAGACCCTTAGACTCAATTTCCGTCTGCATAAGCCAGAATCATTAGAGAACCAGATGAAAGTTAGATAGGCTGATCACATGTGCCATTTTAAGTGGGACAGAAAACAATGATACTGTCCTGTTTCAAATGGTGCATGTGGTCAGCCTACTGACAGCTTGAATTTAGCCTAGTAAGACTACGCTGAGCAGACGCACCATTTGAAATACAACAGTACCGTTGTTTTCTGTCCCATTTAAAATGGTACGTCTGGTCAGCCTAAAGCTAGGGCTCCTCTTTTGTCCCCAAATGCACATATGCACTCACACATTTGCACTGTGTGTTAGAAAGGTCAAGGAGGTAGATGTAGTAGATATGTGTCATCTAGAATCCAAATCCCTCTTTCTTTTGAGTACCCTAATCTCCTCTTGGGGCAATTTGGTGTTGTGTGTCATCATGGTAGAGGGGCAATTCCTAGTCACGGCCATCTCCTGTTGCCTTTCACCGTGAATGTCGACAGAGGATTTCTCTATTTTGTTGGGGAGCTAGGGGACAAACACATGACCTAAGCTTAGCTTAGTGGACACTGGCTCCTGGGACAGTGAATCTAAAACAAATGAAACCAACGTGAAGGGACTGCAGAGGTGAGAATCTGAGCTGTGTCAGAGGCAAGGGCAGGCCTTTCTATTCTTGTATGGTGACGTTTTGGTCTCCCTACAAAGTGCTTGCTACATAGAGGATGCTCAGTAAATGTTAAATGAGTCAGTGCCCGGATAGTAATACTGTCTCTAGATCTCATTTCTGCTAAACACAAACACTGACTAGAATCACAGAATTGTTAAGCTGGAATAGAGATTGGTTTCTCTTTCTCATCTAAGTCAAATCTTTCATTTTGCTGATAAGTAAACAGACCCAAGAAATTCAAGGGATGTGGCCAAAGTATCTCCTCCTTTATTCCCTAAGCACAGGCAGAGCCAAGTTCTGAATACTTGGACTCCTGGTTCATTTTAGTCAAGATTCAGACAAGAGTGAGTAAAGATATTAACTATCAGGACTATGGCTCATTATTAGTCTAGGTGGATTATAGTTAGCATGATTAATCAGGATCTAAAAGAGTCCTTTCACTTCATTTTTCACACCAGAGTTCACTGTAAGTTGACTTTCCTAAGACACTTAGGTGGGCTTTTACAAACTGGCCAATAGCTCAAGCCTTTCGATGGGACAACAGGGTTGGTAGGTTCAGGATGGTCTGCTAGAATCTAGAATGCAAGTATAGAAATTTTCTAAAAACTTGTGCACTGAACGCAGATTTGTTTCAGCAAAAGTAACCCGTATGAAAGAGGCTTTATAACTGATTGTTAAACAGCCTAACGGCCAATGTCCACATTTGTTACCAGGCAAATAGGAGAGAAGCTTCGGAAGTGTCCAGGACTGTCTTTACCTGAGGGCATGGTCATCAGTCTTAACTCATCAAACTGTATGTTGTTAAATGTCCACAAAATCTACTAATGGTCTCTTTTTGAATTTGGCGTTGATTAGGCAAAGTAAAATCCAGTTGTTATAGAACAGACCCTGGAATCTGTAGCCTCAGTCCTTCCAAAAGCAGATCCTGAGACAAGGAGCTGGATCCAAGTGGTTTATTTAGGAGATGGAACAAAGGACAGGGCGGTAGGGAGACGGGAAAGGAGGAGGAGCCAGTAAAAGGTGTGACCGTGACATACAGCTGCTCTGGGCAATTGAGGTTCAGTCTTCAGGCTCATCCAGCTGCTGGGGAAGAAGATGTGGCTTTATTTGTTAACTCCGTTTTTTTTGTTTGAGGGTTACTCCTAAATTGTCAGTTCCAAGACTGGTATTTCTGTCTTCAGGTGACCTCTGAGGTTGGCCAAGCCATGTACGCGGAGAACCAATGGCGTGTGCTACACGGAGGGCATACTATTCTAGCTACTTGAGAAAACAGGATCTTTGTATAGCACTTTACAGTTCTTTAAACATCTCCATGACAACCACCACAAAATAGAACACCTAAAGTTAGAAACAATTTAAAATTTGGGGGAATGTGGACTCAAGGAGAGATTTGCATTTCCATTTGATAGGATAACTTTACAGGAAGTATTCAATATGGTAAGTAGACTCTAGCTCCTTATTGTGCATATATGTGCTGTCAGCATCTCTCCCCCCCCCCCAACATCTTACATAATTATAGTACACCACCAAAACCAGGAAATTGACATTTATACTGTTCACACAATCCAGCGACTTATCTGGATTTCACGAGTTTTACATGCATTCACTTGTGTATGTTTAGTTCAATGTGATTTTTTATCACCTGTGTAGATTTGTGTGGCCACTTTGAAGATATAGGACAGTCCCTTTGTAAGGATCCCTTGTGCTACCCTTTATAACTACAGCCACCTCCCCTCTCACCCCACCCACCAGCTGTGGAAATGGTTCATCTGTTGTCCATCTCTGCAATTGTGCCATTTCAAAAACGTTGTGTCAATGGAATCATATAGGTGTCATATTTTAAGATTATTTCCTTACACAGTATACCTTCCTCCAGTTCCATCCAAGTTGTTGTGTGTATCAACAGTTTATTCCTTTTTGTTGAGGAATAGTATTTCATGGTTTGCATGTATCACAGTTTCTTCAACCATTCACCCACTGAAGGACATTTTAGTTGGTTCCTGTTTCTGAGCATTATGGACAAAGGTACTATGAACGTCTGTGTACAGGTTTTCATGTGAACATAAGTTTCCATTTCTCTGGCCTAAATGCCCGAGTGGAATTGTTGGCCGTATGGTAAGTGCATGTTTAGTTTTGTGAGAAGTGGCCCCACTTTTCTCTAGAGAGGTCCTGCTGTTGTGTATTCCCAGCAGGGGTGTAGGAGTGAGTGACCCACACCCTGACCACTCAGAGGCAGTATTGCTCTTTTTGGGTTGATCCTTGGACCGGGGAGATTCTTTGCTTCGGCTTGCAAACTTTACAGGTAATTAGTCCCATGCGTGGGCCACGTAGGTGATATCTCTTATCATCCCTGCTCTTCTGTTTTCTGACTATCTCTGTTTTTACCTTGAAATAACAACATTTGTAATAGTTGTAATAAATCAGAGCATTTCAAATGACTAACTTCCTTCGTGTTTTAAAGGGCTGACCCCCGGTCTGCAGAGATAAATAAGTGACTCATTTGTAGCCTGAGTCAAAGTGGGAAGATGGATAGAATAGGGGAAAAAATGAAGGATGAAAAAACCAGGGGAAAATGACCAAAGGAATCTATTATCATAAGATGTAAAGAATATTGAAACAGTTTGGGAGGTAGGCTGACTATCTTCAGTAAACACAGTAAAGAAAATAAATGTATTTGTAGTGATACTATACTGTCACCTACTTTTAAGGGAACTTACTGCTTATATAGAGTTGAGGGACTTGTTAGAATAGCATAATTTAGGTGAAAGGGACATGAATTTCCATCAGTTTAGATGTTATCTTAGAGATGATGCTGTAGTTTTGCAAATGATGGAATTAACACTCAGAGCAATTAAATGGCTTGTCCAAAGTCAGTGCAGACTGGGCCAGAACCCCAAGCAGCACAGGCTGGGTGGCTGTGTGCTTCTTACACGGCTGTGGGGCGTGAGGCATTTTCAAAAAGATTTTTACTTCGACCCGTGTCAGGTATTTTTATGTCATACAAGGCCTTGCCTTGCTTTCCCTGGCATGCCACCTGCTAACAGTTTGAAAGCTTCTCAGTCATCCTGGGTTGCTTTCCATGGAACTTCGGAGAATGGACATTGCAGGGCTGGGGAAGGGGCGATGGAGGGACTTGTTTACACACTTTCTCTGGTATTCAGTTGTTCAAAGGCTCAGAAGTCCAAGGAAGAGCTGCCTGTTTAAAAAAACAGATTAGCCGGAGTAGGTTTTAAAATAGCAAGACTTAAAATGATTCAATGTTAATTGAATATTGAGTAAGGAAGAGGTAGGGAGTTAATTGAATGAGTGAGCTTGGGGTTTCGGATAATTTTTTCATGATGTGAAGGAAATTATTACAGAGTTAGACACAGATCAGGGGAGAGAGAGGCAGCCTGATCTTTGGAAGCAATAAATGAAAGCCATTTAATGGGAGAGATATAAGCTTGTTAGACTGTTGATTTTTCCTGTAAGCTTGTAAAATTCTATTTAAAAAACATTTTTTTATTGTTATAAAAAGTTACATAGATGATGTATTGTAGAATTGTACACCTGGAACCTATGTAATTTTTACTAATCAATGTCACCCCCCAAGTTTAACAATAAAAAGAAATTCTTGGAAAAAATTTACATGTTATCTAAAGAAAAATTAGAATCTATGGAAAACAAAAAAGAACGAAGTAAATGTTATCCATGATCTCATTATAGATACCACTGACATTTGAGCTTATTCACTTATAGCCTTTTTCTACGAGTATCATTCATATATTCAATGAATACATTTATATTCAATGTTAATAAATATAAGATCTTGTTGTTTAGTAACCTACTGTAAAACTCAATAGTCCACAAATACCTTTGCAATGTAGGTTTAAATCACTGCCTAGTATTTTCTTGTACTGATATTCTTTAGTTAATTTACCAAATATTATTTTCCTTTTATAAAGAACACTGTGATGGATGTTATAACCTCATTTTTGTGCTTATCTATAATTATTTCTAATGTTTGGAATTCCAATGTCAAATGAAATGTAAATGTTAAGACTTTTGCTTCCTATTGACAATTTATCAGCCTGGAAAAAAAAATTGTATCGATTGTCATCTCCACCCATGTTTATAGAGTTTCTCACATCCTTTCAAAAATGAATTCCACTATTTCTTTTTAAATTATGCATATTTATATTTTTAAATTCTTTAGTTACTAAGGACATTATACTTAAAAAACAAATATTTGGAGTTTTATGTTTATAAATAATCTGATCATGTCCTTTGATTATTATTTTTTCTATTGAGGCACTCATCTTTTTCTCATTGATATTTTTAAAACTTGACTAAAATACTGAGTTTATTTCACATGTATGTTTTTGTCTCCTCATCATTTCTGTTTATCTGACCACTGCTGCTACTGTGTCCTATCATAACAATCTATACACACTTAAAACCAAGCAAAGGGTGGAGTTCCATCTTTAAAAACTAAACAGGCATTTTGGACAACACATTCTTGGCGATGGGACCCAGACAGCATTTATCGGGCAAGGTAGGGAATGTTCTCACTCTTATAAAAAGGACAGCCAGATATCAACTGTTACGGAAATGAAATGATGGAAAATTTTAACAAACTGTTTAAGCTATTTTCTTAAAAGAGACTACCTCCACTGCCAGAGATCTTGAAGAGCCACGTGGTCAGTCATCTGGAAGCAATTCTTTATATAATTGATGAACTTGGCTTCATTTTGGGAAAAGAACCACCTTTCCCTATACTTGCTTGCCTTTTTGCTTCAGTGTCTTTTACACAACGAGGTCCTTTTGGTGTTTAGTTTTCAGAGTTTTTCTCTGTTTCTTTGAAGAATTCTTGATATTTTGATCTTGGTGT
Organism: Lyroderma lyra; assembly: GCA_004026885.1. Taxonomy (NCBI): domain Eukaryota; kingdom Metazoa; phylum Chordata; class Mammalia; order Chiroptera; family Megadermatidae; genus Lyroderma; species Lyroderma lyra. The sequence continues at coordinate 37,181 of PVJL010008366.1, forward strand.
TGAGGATTTCGAGTCTTCCATTCTGGTTTTATTTTTGTGCATTTTTTTTTTTGGCAGGAGTATTTCATACAGATTCCTTTACTGGAGCTTTTTTCATCATCATCATCATCATCATTATCATCATTATCATCTTTATCATCTTTAGCAGCAAGTTTGACTTTTTTCTGTGGAAGATTTCCAGATATACTTAGGAGTTTTACTCCTTTCTTGTCATCTTCTGGCTCTGCATCTTCCTCTGACTATTAATATGCACAGACCTTGAACCCTTCAACTGTGAGCCACGGGTGGTGTTATTTCCATCCTGAGGGAAACCATTGGCCGTACAGGCATTTTCAATGTTGCCAGTCTTCCTTAATTGGACTGCCTTCTAATTCCTTGCCTCTGCTTCAACAGTCTGCAATTCACCACTTGTATCACCTCCTAAACTGACCATTTTGAAAGACAGCTCATGCTTATTTTTATCATTACTCACCTTAAAATGACGATCATTGTCAGCCTGTAGTTCACAATTGAAAAGATAGTTTGGGGGCCTTCGGGGGTTCATGTCCATCTCCATCAAGTTGTCCATGGGGTGGGAGAGAAGGTGGACGGAGATAAGCAAGTACTATTGTAAAGGACAGTCACACCAGGGTTTTACAGACTTTCAATGGCTTTGTGTACGTTAAGTATATTCACCCTTTTTCTGTTTAATATGTTGGTTGAAGGCTTTCAATTTTGATGTACTTTTTCTATGTTAGTGATGTTTGTTATTGTTACTGTTTTTTTTCTTTTATTTGTTTGATTGCTTTTTTTTTTTAGGCAGTCAAATCTATTGCTGTTGTGATCTCTGTCATTGGTGTCACACTTAGATACACGACCATCCATAGGTCATACAGTATTTGTCCACAATTTCTTCTAGTCCTTTTATTGTTTCATCTTCAATCTGCAAATTATCTTGATGAAAGGTCTTATTTCAGAATACAATTTCAGAATATTACATTTTATTTTAAGTTTGTAAAACATCCATTAAGATGGTTACCAATAACTACCAGTATGTTTCTATAGTGAACATACATTGTGTCTGTATGTGCTAAATGTAGTTACTTACCCACAACTGGGCCTGGAGTCCCACTGTGAGCACCATCATTTATTAATAATTGGTTAAAAGTCAGGATAGGCCTTGGGTTCCACAAATACTGAGTAAGAAGGTCTTCATCATAATGCTGGCTGGCACACTCATGTTTCTTTTTTTTTAGTCTCTCAAACACTTAAATCATGGCCATATTTTGTTTTCCTTGAGGTTTGTGAGAAGAGTGTATATATTTCAGTCATTTGCCTGAGAGTCTGTAGTTTGTAGGAGTTCTCTGGGGGGCAATGAAGAGGATGCAGCAGCTCGCTCTCCTCTCTGACTTGGGTTCAGACCCGAAACCAGAACTCCCAGCTGTGTCGTTGCGGAGTCCCACACACCTCTGAGCACAAACAAAATGCTTTCATGTTTCCCATCTTCAAATGCCACCAGCACAACAGATCATCTCCTTCATTAGAGCTGAACTTTGATTTTTCTTTCTTTTGCAGAGCTTTAAGCATGAGCACACATTCCACTTGTTGGATCAGAGGGCTCCTCCTACAGCACACAAATGCATGCAGCTATACCAGATTCGTAGTTATACAAAAGCACATCTTTGTGTTTCCCGTTTTTGAGGTTCCTAAACTTAAGTCTCATAAACTGAGTCTGGTTGCCGGTAGATCGAGGAGTTTTGCAGATAGGTGACTCAGGTGAGGGGAAATGGGTGGGCAGAGAGAAGCATGAGGAATTTCACACACTTGGGAAATGCTTTCACTCATGTTTTGTGTTTGTGTTTTAAATTTTGGGAGTGACTCACAGGTACTTAGCCAAAGTAACTGATTAAATTAACCTGATCAGTAATGAGATTGCCTGGCCTCTTTGCTATGAGATATGCAGCTCACTGGCCAGTTAGTATTTAATTGGACGCCTCGTAGTGGGTGAAAACAATGTGAGTTGAGTCTCATTTTAACAAGTTTAATAGCACATCAACACATACAATGGCTGCTATATTGTATGGAGACATTATTATTAAGAAGTGGTACACTGCATTGTTTGCTTTCCTTCTTCACAAAACAGATGCTAAAGACTCACTTTATTCAGACATAGTAAATTGGGGTCAGATGTATTCAGTTAAGTGAAACTCTTAACTGCCTGTGGTAGAAGAATAAATGTAACAAATACAGTCCTGCTCTGACTGTATTTGAAAACATTAAATGACATTCTTAGTATAATTTGTCATGCTTCAAATGCCTAGTTGGAGGTCAAGGGTTATGAAACCAGATTCTTAAGTAGTGGGTTGGAAAAGTGCGATGGACTGAACTGTGTGCCCCCTACCCCTGAATTCATGTATTGAAGTCCTAACTCGTAATGTGGTTATGTTCAGAAATAAAGCTTTAAGAGGTGATTAAGGTTAAATAAAGTCTTAAGATTGGGTCCTACTGATAGGATTGGTGTGCTTATAAGAAAATGGACAAGAGAGAAACCTTTTTTTGTCTCTTTCTCCCCTCTCCCCACCTTGTGCATGTGCAGAGGAAAGGCCATGTACAAAGGTGGACATTTCAACCGAAGAAAAGAGCCCTCACCAGACAACAGCCACGCTGGCACCTTGATCTTGGACTTTGAGCCTCCCCAGAACTGCGAGAAAAGAAATTTCTGTTGCTTAAGCCACCCAGTCTATGAAATTTTGTTACAGCAGCCTGAACAGACTAAGAGAGAAAGAAAGGATATAGAGTGTGAAATATGGCTCTGAAGGGAAACTCTGGAAGCTAGAGACTGAAAGCAGTGAATATTTGTGAATGACTGACCCCATACTGACCCCATAGTTCAGTGAACCCAGAATGCACCAATGGAGACAGAAACTGTCTGGAAACATGAGTTTGGATGGTCCTCTCAGCATTGCCACTAGCTTGCTGGATGCCCTCACTCTGGGTCTCAGATTCCTTACCTGTAAAAAGAAGTAGTTGGGTTATCTCTTCTTTATGTCCATTTCAGCACTTTGGAAAGTCCAAGGGTTATTATATTCTAATTATTGGAATATCCCAATGGGCCTTAGGTGCCTCTGAGTTCTCTCATGAGTAGATTCTGGTATCCTTATTCAAGACAGTGTTGCTGAAGAATAGGATGATGTTGTTTCATCTTTCACCCTCAATCTCAATGTTCATTCTGGAATGGGAAATGGTAAGGTTAGGAAATATCTTCCTCTCTCACATACCTTTGAATTAGGCATCTTATTAATCAACACAGATTATCAAATAGTGTAATTTCTGGGCATTAACACAAGTGATTTGTGGCACTTGAGCAATCAAAACACAACCCATTTGCATCTCCAATGTCCCTTTACAATTTATTCAGTAGGGCTCTCCAATAATTAAAACTGTTACTGTCCTTTCTCCAAAGTGGCAAGCTGACCACTTTGCAAAAAATAGCTAACATCAATCAATCTTTTCGACAAACTGCAAATATTCTAATACACACACACACACACACACACACACACACACACATTGCTGTCAGGTCAGGTTTTTAAATCATGTTGTGGGGAAATGTGGCCACTCTGAACACTGCCCATAAATGATTGTTGTTGAGGTTTTGGGGTTGGTGCCAGGGGCACTGGGGACTGTCTCCACATGGGGTGTTATGTTAACAGCTGCCAGGGCCACGTCCTTCACTGGGATTGGATCCTCAAACACAGATCTGCACACAAGATGTCCTGTGCCCTTACCTTATAAGGCCATGCTTGACTTTGTGTGAAAGCTCCTGAAAGTCAGAGCAAAAGCAACTAGTGCCCATGAGTAGAATTTGCAATTTATTTCTGGGGTTAGCCTAAGTTTTCTTGTACCCCAATATACCGTTGATTAGAGTCAGGGAAGGACAGCTCCAAAAGGGGTATAAGGGACTGTCATAGGAAAGAAGGAGGAGTCAACTGAGAGGGTATGGCATTTCAGAAAAGCTGGCCAGTGCTTCAAGTGTGGCCCTTGAGAGAATTTCCTTCCCTCATCAGGAAATAAACACATATATTCTCTATGATGTTTAAATATGTTAAGGAGAGTCTGGGGAATGAGAAATCCAGTTAAATGAGCTAATGAGGATATATGCTTTGCAATGCCTAAGCGGCTTCCACATACAAGATCTCATTGATTTTTAGCACAAGTCTGCATTGGGTTCCTCTTTATTTCCAGTTGGGTTCTGTCTCCTATTCACCAATGTAAAAAATGTGAATCAGAGAAGTTAAATGGCCCACGTGCATCACAAACCCTGTAAACAGCAGATTGGAAGCTTGAATCCATTGCTTTTGACCACTAAAATTTCACTCTTATAAGGAATAGAATGAAATGGAGTTCAGTGAATTTGGGTGCAAGTGGAGGAAAATGTCACATGCTATTCACCCCATTTTTCTTTGCTCCATTCTGATCCTTTTAGGGTCACTAGACAAAGATCCTTGCCCAGATTCTAGGCTGTAAGATGTCTCCACCTCACCAACACCTGTTTATTATCTCCCACGAAACACAGCCTCTCTCCCACTCCTCGCCTCCTCTGATTGTATTGCATGACTTGGATGGAAAGGTGGGAACTGAGCATTTTTGGTGATTCAGTGACTGAGAGAACCATTGAGAGGTGAAGACCACTTGCTTCTTGAGAGAAAACTTGACTTTTTCAAAACTGACACCCTCTCGATCAAGATAGTGTCTCACCTTTCCTGCCAGTTCTTTCCCTTCTTTTCAGTTTTCCCATTTGTCGTTTTTCTAAGTCATCTGGTGAGGAGGGTCTGAACTGTAAGGGCAAGCTCCATGCAGCCTCTTTTTTACTCAGTGGCCTGATCCACTACCCACACCCTGTGTTCAGGGAGTGACTGTTAGGGATGTTTCAGATGGAAGGTTATTTGGGATAAAGGAGAAGGGCATCTCCCACAGTTTCTCTCTCCAATTCTACCATGTTCTCAACATAGGGTGCAAATTTGAATTAAGTCCAAGTAAGGGTCCCCATCATAAAAGCTTGCCCTCAGCTGCCCAGGGCATGTGGCCCCTCCACGCCACTTCCTAACCAAGTCCATGCATACTTCAGAGGGGCCTGAAATCAGTATCATTAGCACATAGCAAGGACTGATGATTTATCAAGTATTTATGGTCCAGTAAAGTTCAATATATTTTGGTATTATCTCAATCGTATTAATATTATTTAGTTTCACGTTTTTGGATAATAGTATAATGATAATCAGCAGTTATTTAAAGGGTAGTTGATTGAATGGGCTGTTTTCCTTTCTTCCATTCAATCTTTGTTCAACAAATATTTATTGAGCAGTTACTATGAGCTGGTCACGTTCGACATGGAGAATGTTACGCAAAGACAAAACAACAAATCAGACACAGAACCTGCTCTCACAGCCTTGCCATTAAACAACCAATCCCACTAAGAATGCATGATTACAATGGGAGATTCTGCAAAAGGGAAGTGGTTCTATAACAGTGCTAAACAAAGGAACTTGTGCTGCTGAGCTGAGTCAGGGAGGAGTTCTCTGAGGTTGAGACCTTAGGGCTCTCTTCTGAATGGAGCCAAATAGCACACGGTAGGAACAAAAAGGAGGTGTGCGGCCAGAGGGAAGTGTCAGTGCAAAGACCTTGTGGAGAGAGGGAGCAGGGTGCTTTCTTAGAAATGAAGGTCACGTCACATGCTGAGAGAAGGGCTGGGGATAATCCCCAAGGGTCTTTTAGACCATTTTAAATCTTTAGATTATGATCACAGAACAGCAAGATCGCCATTGAAGGCTTTTAAGCAGGTGTTTGTGTGTGTGTGTATGTGTTTGTGTGATTAGACTTATATTTTGGAAGGGGAACTGGATACGTTGAGAACCTGACATGGATAGAGGGACAAGCAAGGAGGCTGTTGCAGTCACTCCGATGACAGACAGTGGTATCTGGAACTTGCAGTTAAGATGGCGATTAGTGGATGGCCATTTAGGCCGTGATGGATTGGGTATGAACATGAAGGAGGAAACGACGTCAGATAACTCCTATATTTCTGGCTTATATGCTTGTAAAGATGGAGGTGTCATTTACTGTATTTATTCTTACACGTCTAAACTTCAGTCACCTTTGAAGTACTCTCCGTTTGATGCCATACACCTATCAAGACTACTTTCCCACTGGTCAAAGCAGTTTTTGAACTCGTCGATGTTGATGCCTTTTAGTGCTTCTGCCATTTTTTTGTTTCACCTCTTCCATCTTGGCAAAATGCTTTCCCTTTGAGTACTTTTTTCATGTGGGGGAAACAAAAAAAGTTGCTCAGGGCAAGAACTGGTGAATAGGGAGGGTGAGGCACAGGGGTCATGACGTTTTTGGTCAAAAACTGCTGAACACTCAGCATGGTGTGGGCAGGTGCCTTGTCATGGTGGAAGAACCAGTCATCTGCCACAACTCAGGATGTTTTTTTCTGCAAATCGTGATGCAACCTTAAAATTTCCAAATAAAAACTTTGGTTGACAGTTTGACTTGGAGGAGCAAATTCTAAGTGAACAACCTCTCTTATATTAAAGAAACAGATGATCGTTGTTTTTCAGGTTTTTTTTTTTTTTGGCTTCATCCTGCTTATATTTTATTAATGAGCAGCTGCAAGAAAGAGAAAGCCCTACTGGAATATCTCAAACAGTTAGGAATGTGTGTGATTCGTCCGACAGGAAATCCAAGGCTATCTAGGCCTCGTAAGGCAGCTCAACAATACCAGGATTAACACAGGCTCTTTGCAGCTTTCTGGTCTTTCTACCTTGGTGTGTAGTCTTTCGCCCTTTTGTTTATTTCCTTATGCTTCATGATGGCTGCTATGACTCTAGCCTCATAAATGTATCCCAAGTAGAAAATTGGGTGAAGGATGAAGGGACAAGAATTTTATCCTAACAAAGATGTTTCTTTTTATTCCAGAAGGGACCCAGAAACTGCCTGCATGATATTAGGCTTGACTCAGTTTTGTGGCCACTTGTAGCTCAATGAAAGATTGGAAATCTAGTGTTTTAGCTTTCTTAATTCTGCAGGTAAAGAAAAGCCAAGGAGAGACAGTATGTGAATCGCTTTTAGGACGAGTATCTGTCTACCAGCTGGGTGGTGTCACTCATGTGGAGATTTCAAGGAGGGAGTTAGATATGCACATGACCGAGAGCCACTCTTTCTCCTCTTCTTCCTCCTGAGGGAAAAGAGGGATTTGGTGACAATTTTTAAATATGGCAATTAAGGCATACCAGGGCTGTCAGGAAAGTATCCAGCTAGGTAATATGAAGACTAGAGGTATTTATGGCTAGATTTTTTCCAGACAGCCCTCATATATTTCAAGTGTTCTTTATCTCCTCAAAATAGAGGGAAAGCAAAAAAAAAAATCTCTGGCCAAGAAATTTGGTCACTAGAGTGACTTGAAAATGACAATAACTTTGTATGCATCATGCTTGAAAATGGCAGAGCATGGGCTTCCTGACCTTCCATCAGTTCTTAATAATGTGGCCACTCTGGATCACATCATGAACTTTAATGCACCCATTATAATGATGGTAATACCTTCTTGCTTCATGGGCCAAATGTCATTCTACCTCAGCCATTCTTTCCGTGAGAAGAAATGACGGGTCAAAGGTTGTGCCATTTCATAGGAGATCGTTACTGAGGAGGTGACAATTAATCACAGACCTGAAGGAAGTGAGGGAGGGTGTCATGAGGACCTGTGGTGAGAGTAATTCAGGCATAGGCAGAAGCAGGCCCACAGCCCCAGGTTGTGTTAAGCAGCATGTGGCAGCGTAAGGACGGTTTATAGGGGACTATCCCAGGAAAAGAATGGAATATTAACATCGGACTCTTTCGTTTTGAAAGTTTTAAGTGAACTCTGAAAATGAAGTCCAGGAAAAGTATCATATGGGACTTTCTCTTTCCACTGCTATATTTGAGCTCTGTCCCCTGCAAGCCATCCCTCCTCATTAAACTGGTTCCAGGATTGTATCTGCATCAATCAGGATAAATCGGGTGTCGGTAACAAAACCTTGACTAATATTTAGCTCCCTTGAGTAAAGTCTGGAGGTAGGAGTTTCAAGGGTTGATTTAACAACTCATCAATCTTTCTCACTTGGTGATAACTACAGTAATTCCCAGCGTTACCTGGGGGTCCCCCAAATAGGAAGGAAGCTGAGGGCCCGAAAGGAAGCCCTTTTCCAGCTCTCTCTAGTTATCCAGGAGAAAATGAGTTCGTCAGCACCTTTCTGTTGTTTATGGCTCAGGGCTGCACTCAGAGTATCAGCAAATGGGACTGGACAGCCCTGCTTGACTTGCACGAAGCTTGGGTTGTCCTCAGGGGCTGAGGGAGGGGATTAGCTACTCCGAATTTGTTGTGGCCAAACCAAGTGGATTTCTGTTTACTATGCAGGGAGGAACAATTGTGGTGGGATAGGTGACCTGTAGTGCCTGCCACACCAGTGTATGCATGAATCCTTTCAAGTTTGGTCACAGAAAAGATGACTATTTTCCTCTCTTTATTTGGTCTGGGTGCAGACTCTCATTGGCAAATCTTCTGATCACATCTAGAGAGGATGAGTCCGAATTTGAGCTTCTCAAGTGAAAGAGTTACTTTGGGAGGTGCAGGGAACCTTGGCAAGGACACGTAAGAGATACAGGGATGGAAAGACAGTCAATAAAGAGGAATTAGTAAACTAGCTGCAAAATTGAACAACTGGAACTGAGTCCTGTGGGAAAACTCTGGGAAATGGCAGAAAGCACATGCCTCAGAATTACTACTATACTTGAGAGAAGAGGAAACTGAGGTATTTATCTTCTAACTCTCATTGGCCACTAGTTAATGGATGTTCCTGAGATGGGCTAATTCCCCAGCACTCCTGGGCTGCACAGGTAGGCAGCATGGTCTTCCATGGCTCTGGAAATAACTCAAGCCCAGAGATGCAGGGAATCACTGGTGGAGGTCATACAGAGCACAAAGGCATGGCAGGGTCTAAGGGACATGGTGGGGCACTGACAGCATTTGCTATACTCCGGACCTCTGATGCACACAGACCTCTGCCTTGATATGCATAAAATGCTTTGGTGGAATACTTCTGACTTAGATGTGAAACTTTATCAGTACTAGAAATGGTATGCTCCTCTAAATAAAGATGGACCAGACTTGTACAAATTTATCGACACAGCCAGCGTTCTGCACAGTACTATGTATAAATACGTACTCTCTCACATGCATTTTGAAACTATCATGTTAAGGATAAGAATGACTTCATCCAACTGGGCCAGTAGTTATCATCATGGTTAGTTTATATATTGATAAAACTTTTGTAGTTGAGCAAAAAGGTCAAGTAGAAAAGTCCTTAGAGAGTATAGATTATGTCACAGAGGGTGGACCTACTTCACACCAAGAAGCCGAGATTTGGCAGGCCACTGTTAACACGATTAGAGTAGTCAGTCCAGTGAAAAAATTCAGTACTCCAAATTCTAGAACCATAATCACATTTGAGGGCCAGAGATTTCCTTCTGTCTCCTTTGAATCCAAAGGAAAGAAGCATAACCATTTTTAAAGTCTTTATATGGAGCATAAGCTGTTTTTATAAATATGGAATAATTCATTGAGGATATAAGTAATGTTGAAGAGGCATCTTGAAAAAACCTTGCTTTTGATGTAATCTAGTCCAATGAGTTATTTTCTTTCCTCCCGCTTTCCCGCCCCCCAGCCCCAGTTCATTTTTGCCAAAGCGAGATTACATATGTTTCATCTAAATGAGTCACATTCAGAGAAATCATTCAAATGATCTGTGGGCACAGATACTTTTCTTTCATTTGTGGCTTAAAGGTGGGTGGTTATAAGGAGTGGAAATGATGGTGGGCTCTTCTCCAAACCCCAGATCCTTTGGCTTACTCTGATTCTCTAAACTCTCTGCATCTCCAACTTTATTCTATATCAGAGGGAAATAGCCTTAGTAAATTGTGAAGATTATTCAATTTCGGTCTACTTTAAGTGCCCTTGAAGAGAGACTGCTTTCATGACTTCTCAGGGGATAGGCGATGCATCTTACCACGTATAAAGTGCTGGTTGAGAGGTTTTAAATCACATTTGCAGCTTGGGAGACTAATATTGGAGGCAGTTCTCTTCCTAAAAAGTAATGCCATCTGTGTCACTGACTGTACAGAGCACAAGGGTGTGAGTGGAGAGACCAGAGCTAACTTGTTTAAAGACCGGTAGAATCACTCAAAGGGTGACTTTCAAGAGACATAAGCACCTTATCCAGCTTAGTAAAGACTCATTGCATTTTATACTTTTAACCTGAGGAATGCAATTGTTCTCTGGGTCTTCCTATGCTATCTTATATTGGTGAACATGAAATACACACAAATATGAATCCAAATGAGGCAATGCATTTGATCTATGCTTAAAAAGGAGATCTCTGTTGACTGAGTTTAATGCTCTATTTGATTTCACCCTTCTAATCAAAGGTTATGTTTATAAGTGAACACTTATGGAGAACTCACATCTGGACAGCCTAGATACAGAAGGTTTATTTGTAACTATTTTTTTCCCCATTTGGTTTATGTTCTTCAATGAATGGGCACATTGTAGGCTGACCAGATGTACCATTTTAAATGGGACAGGAAACAACGGTACTGTCCTGTTTCAAATGGTACTTATTGTCAGCCTACTGATACCTTGGATTTAGCCCAGTGACACTAGGCTGATGATACGTACTATTTAAAATGGGACAGTACCGTTGTTTTCTGTCCCATTTAAAATGGTACATCTGGTCAGCCTAGTACACTGTCAATTGTTTGGTGGATTTCACTTCTACTTGGGTACAATAATGTCTATGGTTTCTTGAAAAGGACGCAGTCCAGTTCGACGCACCTCACTGAGCACCACCTTTGACCCTGATGTTGGGACGATAAACTAGCCAGTCTGTTTGGGTTCTGAACAACTGCTATGCTCTCATACAGACCACCTATAGCTTATTCTTACTGATAATTGACTTTGTCCCAGAAAAGGGGGAAAGGGAAAAAGAAAAACAGAAGTAAGAAAGGAAAGAGGATAGGAAGGAATCAAGGTTCTAAAAATTTCAGATCATTCCAAGTAGAAATGTCTGTGATAGGAACACAGACGAAGTGGATGCAAACACCTTGCTTTTTCCTTTTGCATATGTGAACACCACTCTGTGGGACACATTTTATGTCGTGGGCAATGTAATACACCCAGACTCCAGGAACTTCAGCTCATCAAATGTTTCTAGAATCTGTAGTCCTTTTATGCAGAAGTGGCTCATGTCCAACCCTGGCTGTTCCATTTCTGCTTCCATAACCATGTTGGCTTGGGTGGAAAGCTGTGTCTCACTCTTCTTTACTTCTCACTCATTTCTCTTGCTGGCTGGGCAGAATTCCTGTGCAACCACTCAGCTAGCCTATGTGAGGCTGACTTATTTCATAGGCCCAAGTGTGCAGAAGCTGATTATGATCCACATAAAAACAGATTTGGGAAATTATGTTGGGGTCAATGTATTTGCCTAGATTGTCCTTATTTTTAAATGTATTTATTATTTAGCTTTTACCTATTTCTAAAGTGTCTTTGAGATGACTTACATAAAAGGAAGATAAGAGGAGGGGGTGAAGCTAAATATAAGGTGATGGAAAGAGAAGTCACATTAGGTGGTGAACTGATTATACATCAAGTTGACAATGCACTGTAGAATTGTATGTCTGAGACCTATGTAATCCTTGCTAACAAATGTCACCCCAATAAAAAAAAGGAATATAAATCAAAGACCAGAAGTCATACTATAGGAAAATATGGCAATGAATAATTAATGATAAAATATTTAATTTCAGCTGAAACAATCATGAAAACCAGCATCCTTCACAATGTAGAAAATATCAATTAAAATTTCCTTAAAAATGTATTTGATTTGTGTTACTAAAACTCCATTATAAAGTCCTGGTTTAAACAATATCATCTACTAGCCATTCCTGTTTGGGATCATTTTTGTCAAAGGAATAAAAATATGGACATTGAATTACTTGCTTATTCTGCAAAGAAGAATATTAAAAACAATTTGATTAATTCAAAAAAAAGAAAGATAAGTAATGAGACTCATATAGCAATGTTAAAAAATGAAAACTTATATAATATATGAAATGATAAACCTAGGATAATAATAGCTATTACAATTCAATACTAATTTTAGTAGTGAGTTCCTAGGCAATCAAAACTCAAAAATGTAGTGAGGAATTAAACTTTTAATACCTGATGATAAAAGGATACATACTAATGCATCAGGAGGTGCATTTTCCCCTTAGATCACTAAATTTTAATTGATATTTATTACATGAATTCTTGTATACAGGCAAGGACTAATGACCATTTATAAATTTATTTATTTTTTCATTTTAAAATCTATTGGGGTGACATTGGTTAGTAAAAATTACATAGGTTCCAGGTGTACAACTCTACATTACATCTTCTTTGTGTTTTGTTATGTATTCATCACCCAGAGTCAGTTCTCTTTCTACCACCATATAGTTGAGAACCTGTCCCTTGTCCCCCACCACTCTTCCCACTTACGCTCAGGTAACCACTAACCACTAAACTATTGATTGTGTCCATGAATTAATGAATACTTTTAATGCTGATATTTTTCAAGTTGTAAAAATATGCTTAATGTGTCTGTTTCTCATAGAGTGAAAAGAAGTCAGTTAGTTCGCTTAGGAGAATCAGGACACTGATGAGTTTTACTTCATCTGAGCCATATCTTATCCATGCCAGAAACACGGACATGAACTCTGGGCAGGAAACATGACTGCAGCCCACTTTGTTTTGTGCCAACTTGGTTTACATCCCAGGCTCTTAAAGACTTGACCGCATGCTTTCCCTGCAAGGGTATCTGGCCATGTTTGCATGGTTACTTGTCATATGGTACAACCTTCTTTTGGAATTTTTGTTTTTCCAAAGGAAATTTTTCTTTATTATTATTTTTTAACCCCTGCCCAGTTTTATTGAGATATAATTGACATTTAACATCACGTAAGTTTAAGGTGTTTGATATAATGATTTGATATACTTATGTTGTGAAATGATTACCAAATTAAGGTTAGTTAACACCTTCTCCTGCACATAATTACCTTTTCTTTTTGGTGGTGGTGAGAAAATTTAAGATCTATTCTCTTAGCAACTTTCAAGTATATAATACAGTATTATTAACTATTGTCACTATGCTGAATTTATGAGTATCATATAACTGAAAGTTTGTGCCCGAAATTTCCCTATTTCTCCTTGACCCCCACACCCAACCCTTAATGACCACCATGCTGCTATGTTTCTATGAGTTCAACATTTTTAGACTCCACATATATGTGAGCTCATATAGTAGTTTTTCTTTTTGTCAGACTTTTTTCACTTAGCTTAATGTCTTCAAGTTCATCCCTGATGTCACAAATGGCAAGATTTCCTCCTTTTTTTTTAATAGCTGGGTAACATTTCTTTGAATATATATTCTACATTTTTTTTATCTGTTCATGCATTGACAGACACTTAAGTTGTTTCCATATCTTGTCTATTATAAATAATGTTGCAATGGGAGTACAGATACATCTTTGAAGTAGTGATTTCAACTACAGATTCTTAAAATTGTCTCTCTTGACCCACCCTCACAGGTCCTTGGAATAAGAATTGGTAGCCCCTGCTTAGGTCTGTCCCTACAAGCCCCTGCTTATTTTCAGGGAGAAATCCAGGCCTGCTTAACATCTTTTGCATCCTGCTAGGAGTGTGGTACTCCGTTACCAAAGAGATCATGTGTGATGCGTGCTAATGCCAAGCACTGGTGCTCCAATTGCTCAGGAGATGAGAACCAAGCTTTAGGAGAGAGCCTTAGAATTAGGTATCATTTCATGTCAGCGGTCAGTGTCACAGCTGATTTTGATAATCTTTAGTATTTGACAAAAAATGTTCTTCATCATGAATATATAGAATATTTAATTTCTAAAATTCTGCCAAGTGCAATGACATCAGAAGTGAGTAATACTGTATGTCCCAACTTCAAAGGCTGACAAATAGTTTGAAGAAATCAGCAAATCGGGTCTGGCTCAGAGCCATTTATGCAGCAGATGTAGAACCCAGATGTCAAATGTCAAATATTATTTAGGAACAGAAGTGCACTAAAACAACAGAACATTCTACCTGGATAGGTGATACTGTCCCAGTCAGCAGAGAACACAAGAGGAAACAATATCAGGGATAAAAGCACATGAAAAACATTTAATAACTCTCAGAACATATGGAAATTAATGATATTCAGAACTTGCAGAATACCAAGATTTTTCAGCTTAAAATAATCTTCCTGCTGATGCACAGTTACTGGAGGGCTCCCAAAATGCCACAGAGAAAATTAGATGCAAGCAAAAAAAGCAAATCTCTGCGATTCAGGGAATGGGGCAGAAAGAAAGTAGAATTATTTGTGACTAATTGATGAGAAAGTAATATGGATTGGAACTTGGGTAATGCCCCAGTTTTCTCTTTAACTATCCTAATTAGTCTTGGACAAGATTTTTGTCTTTAATTCTTTATGGCTCAGGTAGAATTTTATTTTAATAACTTTTAAGGTACTTTACATCTCTAAATTGCATAATCTATGCATATGACAAAGACCCAGTAGTCAGAATGATTTTTATTGGAAGAATCTCTACTTAAGTCAGTAGTTTTGACACAGACCATCCTGTGTTTGGAACTGTAATAAGAATTTGTAGTGGAAGGAAGGACTACTCAACTTCCAAGTTCAAGTACACTGTAATACATAGCCTCCAGACAGGGTATGTTGTGGGGAGAAGACAGGTAAAGAAACAAATGCTAATCCATGGGAAGCTTATGTTGCCCATTCGTTCTCACCTATTTCTGCTTGAAATGGCTGGTATATTGAGTAGAAAGTTTTAGAGGGGTTTACTCCATATTTCACTGGTGAAAGAGTTCTCCAACTTAAAAGAAAAAAGAGGATGTCCTCAAGGTCTGAGTGAATGCACTCAACAATGACATATCTGATTCTCTTACACTCATTTACTCTAATTGAATCAAAGCTTCAAAATCCTTGAACTCTGTCTTCCGTTTAACCCCAAGACCTTATTAGCAAACAGGACGCCTTCTACAGAACAAACAAAACCAGAAAGCTTTTAGCTGACCCTGAATTCAAGG
The DNA here is from genome assembly GCA_004026885.1 of Lyroderma lyra. Classification (NCBI taxonomy): domain Eukaryota; kingdom Metazoa; phylum Chordata; class Mammalia; order Chiroptera; family Megadermatidae; genus Lyroderma; species Lyroderma lyra. Next base: position 52,407 of record PVJL010008366.1, read on the forward strand.
GTGACAGACCTTGTTCAAGTAGCTCTGAGACCTGCAAAAGTCACAGGAGTGTTGGGAGGTCAGCAGTAGATTTTTGAATTATTAACACATGTTTAACAATTAAAGAAAGACATATTGATAGGCAATCAAGGCAATTAATTATTTAGTTGTACAAAGTAAAGAGTGGAAAAGACACTAAGTACAATGGGTATGAATCTTAGGCTGCAAAGGCAGATACGCATGAAATACCTGTCATAAAACTTAGCTGAAATCAAATCACATCTGACTCCAAGACCTCATTACAGAGGGCTGATACAAAATTTAATTTCAGGCGTTATTAGCCTTTTTTTTTTTACCCACTGTCTTCTAGAATCATGAAAAAGTCCTTATTGAGAAAGGGTAGGTCTCATATGAAACTTGTGTTCAGAGGCCAGGACTACATAAGTGGGTCTGGCTTCCAGGGCCTCTGCTAATTCTGAGATGTGCTTGGGCACAAGAAAAATCTTGCCTAAGTCTTGGAGCTTTTAGGTGTGTCCCTCCCCTTGATTGCCTCTCAGGGCATGCAAGGTGGCCAGGTATGTTTGGAAACCCGGGATGCCCTCCATCACTTCGACTAACTCAAGGCCATCTCATTTCTTCTCTACTGCCCTTCTTTTTCTGCAAAAGCATCAATTCTTTCTAATTCCCTTTAAAATTTTCAAAAAGGATTTCTTCCTTTATTTATTCTGGAAATACTATTATCAGTCTCTTCCCTTAAGCACTTCTAAACTCACCAGAGGCTGACTAAAATCAAACTTCTCGAAGGCAAAACTTAATTAAGTTTCTCCTCTAATACCAAAAATGTAATTTAAGATTTTAGACAATTACTTACATTTTTAAAGTCTATCTACAACATCTGTAAGAAAATACCTTGTTTTTAATTATAATAGATTATCACATCATGCCAACCACTTCTAATACTTAAATGGGTAAACACTGTAAATTTAATACTGTTTGAGATTTCCAGCTATTCTGATGTTTACTGAAGGATATATTGATAGAGTAGATGTGTTAAAGTCAATACCATCAACCAGAAGTATGAAACAAAAATTTGTAAGAATCTAATGATGTCATAATATATAAAATGATCAGGTATTGGAGAGGAATCTCCAGAAAAGAGCTCTCAAAATTACTTAAAATAAATTTTATGTCAATAAACTGAATCAAAATACAGTGGAGAAAGAAAAGGTTGTGTTCAGGTATCAATCAATTGCTTAAAAATATCCAAAGCCTGTGGAAAGAGATACTTTTAGTTCCTCACACTATAAAAAAGGGAAATTGGGGAGGGAACAGAGATGAGCAATGTGACCTTAGTAAAACAATGAGGTAAGAGACTAGGAGTAGAGATGTGGCATGAATTAGTCAGCTAGCACATGAACAAGCTAGTGACACATGCGGAAATGCCAGCAGTGCACACTGGGGACTGGTGTCTCTCTGGTCCATGTTTGAGTTCAAAGAGAGAAGCTAATAATGCATGGTATTTGTTGGTTTAAACCTGAAGCTGGAGTCTTCTCCATGTATTATTATAAAATAGTTCTTGTTGACAAAGAAAAGCCTTTAAGTAACCCTTCAAAAGTACTCTTTATTTCATTTATTCTTTTCTAGATCAAATTTGACACCTACTGCTCTTTTCCATGTCTCTGTTTGGTATTTATTATAGCAAGCAGAGCACATTGCCCTCTAGGAGCCCATCACACTGGACCTGGGATGTATATTGCACTATTGACAGGAAGATGAAATGTTTTATGGTGGCAATATGGTGCCCTTTTGGTCTGGCTATGGGGACAAATCAGGGCACATATATGTGGCTTTTTCTCTGAAAGACACCTTAAATTAATTATATGGCTTGATAAATTGTTATTTAACTTACAACATGAAATGACTACTATCAGTTTTTATGGCTAAAAGAGACGCTCTGGAATGACATATGTCTCAAGTCTGAAAAACTGGAAGTCATTAACCGGCAACTTGAAAATTGTGAAGGTGTGTTTTTGGCCCCAGAAGAGTCTGCAGCACAAGATGCAACTTTACTTGGCTTTCTTCAATATTCGGGTCTCAAAGGAAAATGACACATATAATTCACAGAGCACTGAAAACTCCCATCTTATTATTTATTCTTTTTATTTTTTTAAGAAAAGCACCCTTTAAGGGAGTCTTTTCGGGGACTGAAAAGTTGGACAGCATACTATTTCTTCTTTACAACTGAGTGAATACAGTATTAGAATTTATTCTACTTCCTGAGGACAGGAGAGTATAATGGTCAAGAACATGGATTCTGGGATCGGCCAACTGGGGTTCAATTTCAGCTCAACCAGTCACCAGCTCTGTGACTTTGGGCAAGTTACTTCATTCTCTGTGTCTCAGGTGAAATGAATTTATGTATGTATAACACACACACATATATACATACATATACACACACATATATACATATACACACACATACACAATATACACACATATATGCACACACATATATATACATACATATATACACACATATACATATACACACACATACACACACATACACACATATATGCACACACACATATATACATACATATATACACACATATACATATACACACACATACACACATATACACACATATACACATATATATGCACACACACATATATACACACATATACATACACACACATACACACATATACACACATATATGCACACACATATATATACAAACATATATACACACACATATACATATATACACACACACACATTTACATACACACACACACACACACACACACACACACACATACGTACGAGGGCTGTCCAGAAAGTATCTAGCCATGTTTTACGAAAAATAGAGACATTTATGGCCGGATTTTTTTCCAGACAGCCCTTGTATACATATATACACACATATAAATATGTATAAGTATACTATATATAGTAAATATTACATATTTAGAAAAATATCTGCCACACAGTTAATACTATGTGTTTGCAGTATACTGGGGGTGCCAAAAAATAGTATATACATTTTAAGACATGTTATCTATCTATTGCATAAATACTGATGGTAACCACTTTGAGCACCTCTTATAATTCCCGAGGTCAAATGTGACTTGTATTCATCTTTTGTTATCAGGATATATTGAGTATTACAATTTTAATATAGTTTTTTCCTTTCTTAAAATGTGTATAAATTTTTTGGCACTCTCTGTATTTTAGAAACAGAAGAATTTTTGCATATTTATTCAAAATATTTTAGGGACTGATGTTGAGTTATTATAAATAAGTTTTTGAGCAACATCTAGCATTATAAGTAGAACACAAATGATTCCTTACCCAGAAGATAAACAAGCATTTGAGAGAGAATTTCATTGTTCCATTTAGGTTGGCAATTCACTTTTGACCCCTTGAAAAGATTTATTCATCTTGATAAATATATCTTAAAGAGAAATTAATCTTTTCTAAGTGTGAGTTTGTTGAAGTCAATTATGAAATTATAAAAACTGTGTTATAATAAACAAGTTCATTTTCTTCACTTTCAATTGTATTTTCCCTCTTCAGCGAATTAACAAATGTTAAAATTTTATTGTATTTCTCTAACTTTGCAAATCAAGAATCACTAAACAATAAAAAACTCCCAGGGGAGAAAGGGGAGGGGGTGGGGGAGGAGGGGGGAGCTAAATATAAGGTGATGGAAAGAGAACTCACATTAGGTGGTGAACTTATTATACAACAAGTTGACAATGCACTGTAGAATTGTATGCCTGAAACCTATGTAATCCTTGCTAACAGATGTCACCCTAATAAGTCTGACAATAAAAATGAATTAAAAAAAAAACAAAAAAAACCCCACAAAAAAACTCCCAAACAAACCATCTGAAAACCAAAAGAAAAACACACCACAAGACGAAAACAAACAAAAGATCTTTTCTCTTAGTGCTTTCCATTCATAAAATTCTGTATTTTTTTTTTTCTTTCTACATTTGTTTCCTTTGGTGTGTTACATGCCTAGCACAATGCAGATGTTGACCAAGAAGAAATTACAAATATTCCCCGTGAGCCTTTGAATTCAGCTCTCAGGCTATGAGGTTACCTTAGCAAAAGAAATATGGGATTTGATTTCCTCAAGAAGCCACCTTTCCTGGAGCATATGGTAAGACACAAAATAAGCAACCAAACACAAAGCACCTGGAGAGGCTAAGTCATGTCCAGGAATGTTAAGAATTTTTTGTTTCATATTAAAACAACGCATACAATCCTGTTCTTCCATTGCAATAGGAATTCAGGATTGACTAAAGTTCTATAGAAAAGGGAGATGAATATTTTAAAAATAGATTTTAATATTACTCTACAACATAGGTTCAAACCAGTTTATGGATATTAACAGTCTGCTGAGATTTCACCTGGTATGACCAATAAGGACAGAAATTTGGAATCATGTTACATGAGGAAGGTTGAAGGGAAGCAAAGATGCTAAGCCTGGTGAGGAGGAGGGAAAAATCAAAGCTGTTCTCCTTTATTGGAAATGATGCTTTGGAAAGGAGGAAGTAGATTTGTTCTCTCTTACTTTAAAGAGCACAATTAGCATACAGGTGGAAATTATAACAAATTAAATTTCAACATAGTGTAATAAAAAACCAAGTAACAGAAATATTCTGGAACTAGATTGGGTTGCTTTGAGACATAGTTAATGTTCTTGCCAAATTAGCTGTTCTGACCAACACCATTTATTTAGTCATCTATCAACAATTCTTTAGAAATTCATGTTGCATGGAAGACACGTTTGTAAATCTCTGAAGCCCCTTGAAATGGTAATATTCTGTGACTTATACAATCATATTTAAAAGCTCAAGAGTTTATATCAGGAACAAACAAATTGCAATCTAAGTTGCACAGAGGGAAAAAAATGTATGTGTCTGCCCAAAAGTACACTAGAAAGACACAGTGTATTTTCTCAGTCTTCAATGGGTACGTGTAGACTCCTCTGCGAGCAGTTGTTAGGTAGCTATTATGTTTATACTAGAACCTCCTGCTGTGGGTAGGTCCATGCTTTTGGGGGGACCCAGCGTCTGAACCTTCTCCTTATGTTTTTGGGAATTTCTTTACAAGCCTGGGGGAGAGGTAGGTTCTACTTTCTTATATAGAAATCGGTTTGAAGTTTCTAAGACTTACTGGAATCCCCACATTAGAGGCATTTTTTTCTGAGACTTGTAAGGGTGGTGAGGATTCTTCTCAAGGGGAGTGATAATTTCAGGGGGAGGTCCTGGAGCAGCTGAAGCTCTGGTGTTTGTCGTAGCATCCAGGATCCAGGTTGGGGATCTCTGTGGGGTACGATGTAGCATCTAATGCCTGGTGGCCACAGCCGGGGCATCTCCACCAGCAGTTCTGTAACATGATTTCAGGTGTTGTTCCTGAAGGCAAATCCTTAACCCTTGTTCTTTGGCATTTCTAAAATTTCCATGATATAGGTAATATCTTTTAATAATGTATATTTTTTACCTATGTCAGTCAGAGTTGATATGCTTGCTTTCATATGAGAACCCAGAATGATACCTAAACTGGCACCAGAAATGGTTGCAATCAACAGACTTTCAAGAAAATTGGAGAATCTGAAATTTTTTGTATGTCCTGGTTGAGGCTGAAAGTTGTGAAAATCCAACTAATAAATTTTCTGTTTGTTTGTTTGTTTTTAGGTCAAGTAGACACCAAGAATATGTGCAGACATAGAAATGATATGTATACACACGCGCATACACTTTTAGTTTGAAATAGGGATTATACAATTTTTTTTCCTTTTACATTTTCACCCATTTCTCCTCTACCTCCCTATCCCCCACTGCCATCAATTTGTTCTCTGTATCTATGAGCTTGGTGATTATTTTAAATCCCGTATATAAGAGAGATCATATGGTATTTTTCTTTTTTTTTTAATTCATTTTTATTGTTAGACTTATTGGGGTGACATCTGTTAGCAAGGATTGCATAGGTTTCAGGCATATAATTCCACAGTGCATTTTTCTTTATTTGACTTATTTCACTTAGCATAGTGCCCTTCAGGTCCATACAAATGGCAAGTCTTCATTCTTTTAATGGCTAAATAATATTCCATTATATATATTGCAGTTTGTTTATCCATTCATCCATCAGTGGACACTTAGGTTGTTTCCATGTCTTGGCTATTGTAAACAATGCTGCAGCAAACATAGAAGTGTGTTTTGAATTTCTTCAGATAAATACCCAGAATTGGAACTGCTGGACTATATGGTACTTCCATGTAAAATTTTTTGAGGAAGCTTCATATTGTTTTCCATAGTGGCTGTACCAATTTACAATCTCACCAACAGTGTAACAGTGTATAAGCATTCCCTTTTCTCCACATCTTTACCAACACTTGTCATTTTTTGTCTTTTTGAAAGTAGCCATCTTAAGGGGTGTGAGGTCGTATTTCACTGTGGTTTGACTTGCATTTCCCTGATGATTAGCTATGTTGAACACCTTTTCATGTACCTGTTGGCCATCTGTATTAGCCAAGTAAGCATTAAAGTGGGGACTCTTGTAGCTAATGACACATAGTCATGAAACAATTGTGAAACAGTTGTGAACCAAGTCCAATCTGAGAAGGGCACTGAAAGACTTTGCTGAGTTATAGGTCTTCTAAAGTCTGTAAATTGGATTCTCAGATATCTATATAGTGGGAGAAAGAATATAATATTAAATAAATCAAACTTATTAATATGGTGCTCTTTACAAGTATTTCGGGTTCAGTGTGCCAGTTCACGTGGTGGGAAGTGGTCCCACTGGTTGCTTGTTTTAGTGCCAGATAAGGTAGAGATGCCAGGATTCCCAGGTACCATAAAGAGGAAGAAATCCCAACTCTTTGAAGACAAGAATGTTGGAGTGGATGTGTCATGTTTAATCTGCATATACTAATTCTTGTTGATAAATACATGGGAAAAAGATGCATCAACACTTTTGTAAAGTGATGCAAGATGTTGAAGTTTAAATATGTTCTCTGTTTTGAATGTGGAAACCAGACGTGGTTATCTGGGTACCAAACTAGAAAACAGAGCTAGCATCAGAACTAGAATTTTCTGATCCATAGACATCTTTGGTGATGGTAACTGATCAAGCGACAGTAGGATAGAAACGGATGGGCAGTCCACTGACATATTCGATTTGTATCACTGCTAAACAGCAAAGCTGATGAACAGAGGTCTGACTTGAGATACCAGAACAGAGGCACAGCCCTGTTTTGTGCTTGTGTCTTAATTTATAAAGCTGACTGAGAGATGACACAGAGAAGCCAATGCCGCTGAAAGATTTTTATTACTTACGTTTCCTGAGAGAAGGAAGCACACCACACAGGGCCACAGGGGAAGCCTGAGGTTTTCGGTCAGGAGGCAGATGCAGGAGCAAGGGGTAATCTTAGGCTGTAGCTTTTGCTGTGGTTTCTGTGGGCAAGGCAAGGCGGGGAACGGTAAACAGCTTCGGACTGGCCAGTTTGAATAACACCAGTGGGCTCTTAACTTACTGGCACATCAGTTTGACTTCATCAAGTTTTATTCGAACCTCTGTTAGAATAGATCTAGTGTAGTCCTTCCTCTATTGCAGGCTCATTGAGACCTTAAACTCCTTTTGTACTTATGTCCCCAGTTATGAGAATGTGTCTGTAATTCACAGATCAGTTGGCAGAGTTCCTATCATGGCCTCTTGTCCTCAAGTGGTGGCCATTATGATAGCGTGAGCCAAAGGGAAGTCCTTAGAACTCCCTGTCCCTGGTCAAATAAGAAACCAAGAGCAATAAAGCACTACCTGGGCAAATCCTAGAGTAAAAGTTTGCCATTAAAATCCTGAAAGGTACAGGGATGGTGATCCATTACACACCCACCCAACTCACGTGTTTGGCTCATGCTGAAAACGGTTTGTCTGATCAGAAGAATAGCTACTTGCAATTTCTGTTCCAGATGTGGCCTCCTAATACAATCAACTGATAAGTCTTTTAATTATATGTATGCAGCTATTAACACAGGGTAAACCCTTTCTCCCAGGAATCAGTCAACCTTTTCTTAAAGGACCAGATAATAAATATTTAGGCAGATTTAGCTCTGACACTGCAGTGCTAAAGCAGCCATAGACAGACAATATCTAAGTGATTGGGTATAGCTGTGTTTCAATAAAACTTTATTTACAAAAACTGGTAGCCAGCCCCTGGGCATAGTTTGCCAACCACTACTCAATCTCAATAACCAGAAAGGAAAAAATAATTTGCTTTAACCAGGATAGGTCAGTGGTACCTTATCACCGACAAGACTGGGACAAGGAGTGTTCTAGCAATAGACATGTGCCGAGACCAGAACAAGCCTCCTCCAAGATCACTCCAGCCCTAAGACTCCATGGCTCTTAGGTAAATGTGTCCATCTCTTTTTCATCATATTCCAAGATGGTAGAAAGAGGCACTACAACACCTCATTTGCCTATGAAGAATTTGAAGTTTCCACCATAAGCTACAAAAGTCCAGTTACACACTTTTCTCACAATATTGGGTGGAGCTTGCATTGCATTCATATAATTAAAAGCTTTCATTTCCATGACTTTCCCAAAAGAAGGATTAATCTGATATAAGGTGACTCAGTAAATTCAAAAACAAGCTTCCAACAACTTATTCTTCTAAAAGTTAAATAATCAAGTCTGCCACATCTACTAGCACTCTACCATACCCACCATTCCTTTTCTGTGCTTTTCAATAGCATAGAGCAGATGATAATTATTCTGTCTGATATTTCCTCGTAGGACATCAGATATGCTATTTTATTAGTAGACCTTGAGACCCAGGTTTGAATGAGGATGAAGGGGACTTCTTTTTTTTTTTTTTAGTTCTAATTTCTAAATTTCAGATTTGAGAGTTATTTTTTTTTTTAGATATAATTTCTGAATTTCAGATATGTGGAAGAATGCCCAGGCCCTCTATCACCTCCTTCCTAACAACCTTTGTCTCTTGAAATCCGATCTCCCCCCGGCCCCCACAGACAAATGCCTTGGGTTCTGAATTACTGAGTGACGATTCTATTAGTCATCGTAAAACTGCTAATGTGCCCCATTTAAACAAGCACATTGGATTTCAGACCGGCACAGTCACAGAAGGCAGAGCTGACAGCTGCTCTGTCAATCATTTTTCTAGACTGTGCCCTGCAGCTGTTTAGCATTATCACTTATTTACTGTTTAAAATAGACACTTTATAACAATAACTCAAAAGCCAACATGGCCACAAAGAGGAAAAACTGGCCCCTGAGGTCTAGGGAAACATTGTGGTCCAATATACATTTAAGCTTATGTTTTTTGAATCCATCTCATTCCTCATTCTGAGTGACCCTTAGTTGGCCACATTAAAGTGATCAAACTCACCGCAGAGTGACTAAATGGAAATATACAGCCCACTTTGCCTTTAAATCCTTCTCATAAAATTAAAGTGCTTAAATACCTAAGAGAGATTTTCCTGATTCCAGAGCTCAATGGCTATAGCTTAACTGGCTTAGCTTTCAGTCTTGGTTCCTATGTACTAATTAAGTTTGCTGAGTGCCGGCTCCTTCAATGAGAAATGTATAAACCCTGTAAATTCTTCTGTTAAGCCAATTTGTGGCAAATTGCAGCAAGTAAATTATGAGAGAGGGAGAGAGGAAGTGCATGTGAGAGAGAGAGAGAGAGAGAGAGAGAGAGAGAGAGAGAGCGAGCTGAAGATGACAATGATTTAGGCTTTGTTTATATACAGGCTGGTTTGGGAAATTTGAGTATTTCGATCATTGTCATGAGTGCTATAAATCAACACAGGAGAGTGGAATGGTGGTGAGATCCATTTTGCCCATTAAAATGGCTTTGCCCCACTCCAGCATTTTGTGACTATAAACTAGACCTCAGATGTGAATTGCTTTTGAAGGCATCCTAGTTAACCACATGAGCTGCAACTAGGCTATGAAACCTCAACCAAGATATTCTAACGATAACTTCCCATTCATTGACCAAGATAAGGCAAAGGGAAAATGTAATGGAAGAAAAATAGAGAGAAAAAAAATCTTCTCTTACTATCTGCTGTAGAGCCGAAGAGCTTTCCTTGATTTCCTTCAATGTTAGGACTAGAAATTAAAGTGCACAAACATTAAGAGAAATTCCACCGGCATCATCAGGCAGTCAACCCTGATCAATTTATGTGAACTATGAGGATAAAATAGGAAATTGGGGTTTTCTGTATAAAAATCAGTTGCTCGTTAACTGAAAAAATTATTTGTGAAGGGATCAGACAAGAATTTATGGTACTTATCATCTGTGATACACATTTTAAATTGCCTTCTGTTTACATTTGAATGAGATAATCTGTTTTGGTTTTTTCAGTGGTTTTAGTTGCCATCAGATGTTTTTCTTTTTTACTCTGTGAAACTTGAACTTAGATTTAAAGATGCTCAAGAAACCTTTTAAAGTTGGATATTTTTTAGATTAAATCTATGCTTATTTTGAGGAAGAGAAAATTTATTCGGAAAAACTCAAATGAAATTATCATGTTTAAATATCTAGGGTTTTAAAACTCTCATTTGATGACAATTAAATAATTTAAATAAATTAAATACAATTAAATAAATACTCAAGTTCTCTTGGGTGGGGCACTAGGAAGTTGTTGGGGAGTGGGGGCTAGGCGGAGGGTTGGTGCCTCACTTCCCCAAGCTTCGCCAGCCCTTTTCCTCTCCTACTTCCTGTGGTCTCAGGAGGAGAGCCATCAGTGGATGAGGAAGAGAGGGTGATTTGACCCCTGCACTGAACACCAGCCTAAAAGTGTGGGTAAGGGGGATTCGAACTGTTGATGGTGGGAGAGAATATGAAGATGAAAGAATGCTGGTGCCATGTAAAAAGGGCTGAATGATGCCAAATTCTGCCCCTCTGTGGGCCAGGGTTCTTACATTTCAGATGTGCAGCCTTAGTGCTCCAGTTAGAACTGAAATGATAACTTCTCACGTTCAGGACTCATGGACTTCATGGCCATGTGGCCCAAGACTATTGTGCCCACAAGGCCACAATCCCTTGTGATGTCCTTTGTCTGACTCTGCAGGGAAAGGTTCTTAGTTACAGCTGCAAAAATAACCCAGGGACACTTCCCCGTCCTTGAGCACCTTGGAAAGGTGGTAAAACCATCCCCATTCACAGACAAGAAAATTAAGGCTTAGAAAAATGGCGCACCCCAACCTGGCCTAAGGGGACGGAAAAAACTATTTGGGGAGTCCAAGTCTCAGCCAGAGCTGGATGGCCAGAGGGCAGGGGTATATGGGGCCCAGGCTGTCTGTTGTCCCTGAATTGACAAAGACCCATGGTCTCCACGAACCTCATTTCCTTCTGTGCAAGTGGCTGATGGTGCTGGAGGTTCTCCAGGAGCTTGTCATTCAGAGAGGCCCAGAGGAAATCGTCTCAGAAAAGGCCTTGGGTGAAGATGTGGAAAGCCCAGCTCTTTGCTCAAATTGCCTGGCATTCTATCTCCAGATCCACCCCCAGGTCCCTTCCCCCCTTTTTGTATAAATGGTAATGAGTACAAATAAACCCTCTGAGGTGCAAGTAGATGTGCAATTTCCTGCAGAATGTGACTGTGGTTTTGAGGCATCTCTAGTATTTGTGGGGTCCCAAGCAAGAATACAAATGGCAGCCCAGCAACCAAATTCCTGAATGTTTACAGTGGAAACACCAAGCTACGAACTAAGTAAAAATTGAAATTAAAATGGATCAGGAGAAGATCTGGCTGTAGGCTGTCTGTCTCTCACAGGTGCTGTATACCTGGCAGACATACCACCTTTCATACTTGCAACTTATATATTAGAGCATCTCCACCCTGAATGTAAATAAGAATTACCTGGGGGCAATTATAAAAAATACTGTTGCCTGATACCAATCTAGAACAATTAAATACTAGTATTGTGGGTTAAGTTTGAATAAGGCATAAAAAAATTTTTTTTAAGACAAGGTATTTATAGATCAAGGGGAAAAAAAGACTCAGGCAATTGTAACATACAACCAGGAATGATAATCTTTGATCCATAAATGAAGGGATTTATTCTCTTAGCATCTTTTTGGCTCTAAATATGTAAGATTCTATGTAAATTACATTTCACTGTTCCAAAGTTTGATTTGTTCATATACCTTTCCCCATAACTAAATCATTCTGTATTTCCAGGCCACCTTTGCACTGTCACAGCTTTACAACTCTTTCGGAAGAAACACTAGACCCTAATTTTCTCTCTTAGCTTCACAGTCTCTGTATGTATTTTTCCTGCCAAAATACACTGTATCTACTTAACATCCAGCCACTATTAAGCCAATCGATAGTTTTTCTTTTCCAATAGTTATTTGTCATTCTGCCCCAAAATGCATCCTTCACTCCCGTCTGGCCAGGCTTCTTTTTGTTAAACTATTAGTCAATAAGATTAATTAATTTAACCATTCATCCCTTGAATATAATATTGGGTCCCATCTATGTTCTTCTATGTTCTTCTTCAAAATATTGAAGATTGTTTCAAAGACTTGGCACACATAAACATGCACTTCACACCTGTCATTCTAATATTCTAGGATGTTAGTTAGTCAGCAAACTGCTGTAAGCAGGAAAAATGACTTTTATTCTCAGCCCAGATATGTAAGGGTGATGTTTTGGCCATCACCCTTTCATGTTTTGGGGTAATAAAAATTAACTTTTGTTCTGGACCCTTTCATGTTTTGGGGTAATAAAAGTTAACTTTCTAACTTCTTTTCCCCTCTTGATTTCTAAGAATTGGAGGAGCAATTTAACATGGGCCTATGCAGATTGATAAAAAAGAGTCCATGTGTCTTTGGAATGGCAGCTTCTGGTTCTTCTGAAACTATAAAAACTGCTTAAATAAAAGAAATGGATGCAGTCCTCAAGGTCAAGGGTGAGTTTACTCCCCTCTGCATCTCAGCTCTCCATTCTGAGCTTGGCTATAATGTAAGGGATGGGTCCTGGGCTTTCAGTGGTTGTACAAGAAGCAGCAGGAGCTTAGAGGGACCTTAAATCTGCCAAAGCCACCAGATGCCAGGGATCCAGCTTTGCTGCTGCATAGTATTTCTATTGGGACAAGTATTTTTATGGTCGACAGTAAGCAATCTCTTCTTGCTTGAGTGGCAGTTTCTTGGCATTGTTTCTTTCAATTTTGGCAGATTTGTAAAAATAAAAGCAAACTCATGAGATCTGGAGAGGAGAGACTTGATTAACCCCTCAGGTGGAGACTGAGAAATATGGAAGTTATGTGGGAATTAGGAATTGAATGCAATCCTTCCTCTCATGACTTCAATGTTAGCTAGCAACGGTGTACAGCAGGGGATCGTTCCCAGCCAGAGAACGTATTGATGAACGGGTGAAAAACAGCCAGCCAGCCATTAGCTGATCATCTCGGGAGGTGAGAGGGGAGACAATGAGGTGCACAGGGGCCTTAGAGATGAAAGAGATGGGTACATAGCCTGCTGTGAGTCTGAAGGGATTAGGTGGATAGGGGAAGTGGAGAGGAGGGGTTAGCTCACTGCTAACTGACTGCTCAGTGTTGTTGCTCCTAGGACCTCTGTGCCAACGGAGCAAGGCAATATATCTGTGTACGTCTAGGCATGTGCCTACAAATATTTATAATGTAAACCTCTATTTTATACTAAACATGAGTTCATACCTGATGTCTCCAACTCTCCTGGATTGCCATAGAGATCAATCTAGTTTTCTTCCCTGGTTTGTCCGTAATCTCTCACTTCAGCAGGAGAAACCCGGCTCCCACCATCTGCCAATCTTTTACTTAATTGTTCAAATCCAGTATACACGTATCGTATTTTCAGGAATGTTCACCCATGCCCCCGTGGGAAACAACTTAGCAGAGAATAGCGATGATGCACAGTTCCGTTTGCCTTTAGTTTTAGGGACACCACTCATTTCCGAAGTGACTTAGGTTAGCACCTTTTCTCCTTGTCACTTTCAGTGAGGATGTTTCATACATTTTAAATACAGTTAGATTATTTTTGTCACATTCTATAATATATCCCATCCTGGTATCCTATGATCACTTAAATAATTTTCTTTTTTTACATTTTCATACATCAAGGCTCACTCTTTATTCTGTGAAGTTCTGTGAGTTTTAACAAAAATGTATAGTGTCATGGGTTTGTCGTTACAGTGTCATATAGTTTTGTCACCCTAAAATATCCTCTGTATTTTATCTGTTTAACACTCTTGTCCCATTCTACCCCAGGAAATCTGGTAACCATTGGTCTGTTTACTGTCTCTAAATAGTTTTGTCTTTTCTAGAACAACCTAGAAATAGAATCATACAATATGTAGCCTTCTGAGACTGTCTTATTTTACTTATATGCATCTAAAATTCATCTTAATAGTCCGTTGTATGGATGTACCAGTTCCTTCACCCATTACCTTTTAAAGAAAATCTTGGTTGTTTCCAATTTTTAGCAACTAGGAATGATGCTGTTATGAACATTCATGTCCTGGCTTTTGTGTGGATATAAGTTTATATTCAGTTGAGTATGTTGAAATTTAGCCATTTTAATAGATGTGTAGTGGTATCTTATTTTAAATTGCAGTTTGCTAATTACAAATGACATTGAGCATCTCCTCATATGCTTTACTTGCTTACCATCCATATGTCTTTTTTTTGGTGAAGTGTCTGTTCAGGTCTTCTGCCCATTTTCAAATTGCATTGTTAGTTCTCTTATTGTAGAGTTTTAAGTGTTCTTTGACTATTTTGGATGAGAGATCTTTTCAGATATGTGTCTGTAAACACTTTTCTCACAGTCTGTGGTTTGTCCTTTCATTGTCTAAACACTGTCTTTCATGGAGAAAAATATAAATCCATAAAGTTTTTGTTCATGCATTATGCTT
>PVJL010008367.1:0-67402 GCA_004026885.1 Lyroderma lyra
TCCATCTCTGCTCCCTTCCCTCTCCCCGACTCGCCCCTTTCTCGCCAGCCTTCAGGTTTACTTGCGATTTGTGGATTTCTCAGCAGCCGGTTTGTCACTCAGGGTCCGCTTTCTTGGCTCCTGGACGGCCGTTCAATTGTGTTTTCTGGGAGAGGCTTTAGGAACCTCCTCTCCAGTCGCCATCTTGTCTTCTCTCCTCTGTCATAGGAGTAAGATCAGAAAATGTGTATATCCCAAGAGGAGGATTTAATATTTTGCCCTTCCCAGATTCTTTTGCATCTAGATGTGGACATGTTATGCATTCTGGCTACTAATATGAAACCAAAGTCCCTGGTGAAGTCTTCTGGGAATGCTTCATTTATGAAAAAGGCTTAGCAGACTTAGCAGACATATCTGTTGGACCATTTGTCCTTCTTCCTGCCCAGAATATATTTAGAAACAATGCCCTTTGCTGTCTGTCTTCTGCTAGTTTTCCCAGCATCCTCTCTGCAGGCTCCAGAGCGAGTGTGGGGTTCCCAGAGTGAAAGGGGGGTTCCCCGTTACCCGAGGCCTCTCACTGGACGCAGCACCGCTTATCTCAGACCCAGTTGGGCTACCCATTGACATTTAGTCTTAATCTGTTTAAAGCAGCAGTGTCCAATCTCTTGGCTTCCCTAGGTCACACTGGGAGAAGAATTGTCTTGGATCACACATAAGATAAACTAGCACTAATGATAATTGAGGAGCTAAAAAAAGTTGCAAAAAAATTCTCATAATGTTTTTAGAATTTGTGTTGGCCTCAGTCAAAACCACCCTGGATCCCAGGATGGCCATGCCTGTTTTATATATTCTTATAAAACAAGCTTTATATTGTCATGTATTATATTACTTTGTATTCTTATGTTATCATGAACTTTAATTTATGTAAACAGCATTGTTATTTACATCTTACTCTACTTCTAACTTATTTTATGAAGCTCTGCATTTTTAAGGTCCAATCATGATTGCCAGGTTTATTTCCAGTTTGCCACTTCAATCCCTTGCATAACACTACGTGGATGTGTCTCCCACACTGTATCTATCTGCTTTCTCTGAGGTGGAAATCTGTATTGTTTGTAGCTCTCGGCCTGCACAAATATACAGATAGTGAACATCTTGTCAATGCTAAAGTGGTCACCTTTGTCTACCAATTGTGCTTCTTTTTGAATTAGAGCCTTATGCTGAGAGGCAGTTTCTGGATCACCCAACAAAAGGATTCTTGAGTCTTTCATATAGATTCCCCAAATCCTATTTATTTAGTAGATTGAATATAGAAAGGAAATCTATATGCTGCTACCTTATGCTATCATTCTTAAATTTCATATTTTCTGATCATTTTTGCCTATCAGATACTAACAGTTCTTTTAAAATATTAAACTGCAGAAAGCAAATTCTCTTAGTATAACACCACCACCAAAACACTAAGATGTTTTAGCAGCTGTATTTTAGGTGGAATATTCTTCAAACTCACTTTTCCTCTCCATATAACTCATTTATTGGCAATAGGATTCTGGTTTTTTTTTTCTAGGACTTATGTATTTGTGTTCCTAAAATTTCTTTGGAAACAGAAGCATTTGTTTGATGTACTAGTTTTCATCATATAAATACATCTGGCCCCTTTTCCCACACAGTGACATTCATTTATTATTTTGATCATGATTTAAGTGTGATGAATGCACTGGTTATTTATCATACAGATATGATCATGCTGTCCTCAACATTTCTTCTGCCAACTATCTGATGCTAAATACTATTGTTAGGATTTGTGAGGACATTATTTTTTAAAGCCTGAACACCAATGAATACTAAAGATGGGTGTGTTAACACATCAAGTGGACTTTATTTTTATCTTGGTTTGATGACATAATATATTCAAGAAATAAATAATACTGTCAAGATCATGAAAAATCAACAAATACAAAATTATGGCAAATAAAATAGATTGATGCCACCAGACATGTATAACACAGTTTAAAATGGTTTGGAAAAAAATGTGTGTGAAACAAAGAGTATTCTGTATAATGCATTTGTTTGGGCAACAAACATCTGATAGAATTTGTATATTGAATTCAAATACATGTAATACAGAAAGTTAGTAAAACATAAACTTCCACATGTGTCTGTTACTTCTCTAGTGATATCTAGTAGAATACTTTATTAGAAGAAAACAGTGAGCTCTTAATCACATATTTTAATGGGTAGAATTTGCAAACACACTTTTATCAGATATACCATATTATTAACATTTATATTTTCCTATTTGATTTTTCCAATTGATCAGAGAGATTATTAGATTTCTCCTTTGGATATAATCAGGCTCTCCCAAAATCATTAATTATGAGCTCAAGTTTTAGTTAATCTTCCAAGATAAACAATAGGTTGCTTAAGACATAAAAGCAAAGTTTATGATAATCAAAATGTGAATACTGTTATTTACCTAAATAATTTCAGATCTTGGATATAATGTCCGTGGCTCTACCATGTACAAAATCAATGCTTTCCATGCAGCATTCATGGCTTGCTCTTTACTTTTTTGCTGGAAAATAGTCAACAATTTCTGAATCAAAGTATGTATTTTTATACCATATTGTAGTCTACTATGGTCAGCAATTTTATTTGGACAACTTTATTTGGATAATTTCTTGCAATATAAAGTCACGATAGAAATTTTGTGACTTGGGAACTATAGAAGCTACTGGCTTACTGTAAGAGATTGACCTCTTTAAAAGAGGTAAAAACCAGGTCTTAAGAACAGATGTCCAGAAAAGGGTTTCCTCTGCTCTATAAGTACACCTGTGTGTATTTCTTGTGTATGTTGTGATATAAGTTGTTTAGAGAACAAATAAATGGTTAAGTCCCAATGCTCTGGAGCCACAAACTTGAATTTGGGTACTAGTTTTGTCTCTTGTGTGGTCCTTGTGAAATATTTAAATATCTCTGTGTTGCAAATCTTTCATCTTGAAAGTGAGACTAATGACAGCCCCAGTCTCAATGACATTGCAATCAAGTGATCAATGTTTACTGTTGTCATCATTGTTGATGTCATAATCATTACAAAAACTTGGAAAAAATATATTAATTTAAAAACTCATTGTGCTACTAGATTTTTACAAGTTTTAGTAGAAAACACAAGTAGTAGTATTAATTTTGGCATTTGGTCATCAAAGAGGTGAATTTACAATTAAAATAGTCTATAAAAGTCTTTTAATGCATCATTTCTGAGTGTTAGGTCTTCAAGAACTGATCACATTCTTCGATATAGTGTTAAAGTTACCCTTGAGGAATGGAAGACACGTGATACAGAATTTCTTGCTTTTATTTTCAACAATAAAAAACAGTTGGCCAATATATATATAACAACTACAATAAAAATTAGAGTTAAAAAATTAGATGTACTCAATCTTCCATTATGTGCTCGTACAAACTGAATGGCTTTTGGATCTAGGTAAGTCCAAATTTAAGCCCAGACTCTGCTTCTTCTAATTTGACTCGCTTTGCACAACCCATCCATAATGTTCTTGAGGCACAGTTTTTTCTTCAGTAAAATGAGCATAATTTTATACACCTTATAATATAGGTATAGATATAGATATATAGCCTGGAAAAGAGTAAGCACTCCATAGCTACTTGTGAATATAATTATTATTACTGCATAGATCATAGCCATCATTATTACCATAACAGTGTTGTTTATTTTGTAGTGAAATATTGCCTTTGTTTTCACTTGTCATAAATGATATATATATTGAAACTTTTAATTACATTTTTATTGTGATTACAAATATGTAACATTAAATTTACTATCTTAAACATTTTTAACTGTACAGTTCAATAGTATTATGTATATTTACATTGTTGTACAATAGATCTTTAATCCTTTTTCATCTTGCAAAACTCAACTCTGTGCCCATTAAACACCAATTCTCTTCCCTCTTCCCCTCAGCTCTTAGCAACCGGCATTCTACTCTGTTTCTATGATTTTTGACCACTTTAAGTACCTCATATAAGTGGAATTATACAATATTTTTCCTTTTGTGACTGATTTGCTTCATTAAGCCTAATGTCCTTAGGGTTCATTCATGTTACCAAGTGACAGGATCTCCTTTATCAAGGCTGCATAATGCTCATTTTCCATAGTACGTATACACTACATGTTATTTGTCAATAAACATGTGGGTTGTTTGCACCTCTTAGCTATTATAAATAATGCTGTAATGAACACTGCTGTGCAAATATCTCTTAGAGGTCCTACTTTCAGGTCCAAAATATATTTTGGATATATTATACCCAGAAGTAGAATTTCTGGATCATATGATAATTTTTTTTAAATTTTTTGAGGAAGCTCCATAATGTTTCCCGTAATGACTGCACTATTTTGCCTTCCAACCAGCAGTGCATAACGATTTCAATCTCTCTATGTTCTCACCAAGACTTATTGTTTTCTGTTTCGTGAGTAGTGGCTATCCTAATGCATGAGAGCTTAAACGGATATTCTGAAGAAAATGTTAATGTATAATAATTATTTTATCGTGATTTTATTAATTTGAGATTCTCTTCCCTGGATTTCTAGTATTCAAATATGAAGTAAATTGAGGATACAAATTTTGCTAGTATGTTTTTTCCATAATACTTTTTCTCTTCTTTCTTTTTCAGGATTTGAAACTGTATCAACATGTCTATACTGGAGCTTTCTTTATCTGATACACTATCCAGAAATTCAAGCCAAAATTCAGGAAGAAATTGGTAACATGCATTCATATGAAAAAAATTTAATTTGGGGGGGTCTAAAATCCATTCTATTCACTTCTGATAACACTGACACTTGATAAATACACAGGAAATATTTTATCTTTGTCTCTTGTTTTAACACCTAGAAAAGCAGAACCTTAGAATAGCTGAACAGTTACTAAAATGTATTCTTCCAAGAGCAAGGACTAGCTGGAGCTTCCTTCTCTTTGTAGCTAGAGAAAACAAGCTAAGTTCGGTGTCTTACAATGAAAGCAACATGACGAGAGAGTTCACATGAAGGAAGCCTCCTTAAGGCTCTACCCACAGGTGTTGTGGTGCCAAGTAACAATGCTTAGGGCACCTAAATTTTAAGATAGGGGGCAACAGGACGTTTTATCTTAAACCTTCTTCATAACGAGGACAAAAATAGGTCAGCAGGCCAGTGTGAAAGGAAATACCAAGTTCAAGTTCTGAAAATCTTTTGACAATTATAAGATGCCTTGACTTGTTTCCCGGCTTGAAACACCTGGTTGCCTATGGAGGTTGTGGGACCTTAGGGAGACAACACCCGTATAAATGTCGTAAGCTTTTTGGTCAGCAGTGGAAAGATTTTAGGAAATCCAGATACTTCCACCGCACTTCTCTGTCATATCTAGGGTGTGGCTGTCTTCATTTTCCAAAACATCATGTCATTCCTGCTCTCCTTTGGAGGGGCAGCAAATCATGAGGCGCCAGAGACATATAGGAAAAGACTAAGTTGTGTGGTTGTAGGGTAGGCTGGAGGAGGGACCATTGTCCAAAAAATATAAATCCTTTAATTTGTCCTTTTTCTTATTAAATAAAAAAATTTGTTTCAGATGGAAATATTGGGTCGAGATTACCCAGATTTGAAGACAGGAAAATTTTATCCTATACGGAAGCTTTCATCAATGAAATATTCAGACATGCCTCCTTTCTTCCTTTTACTATTCCACATTGGTAAGCATATTATTCTCCTTTGAAATAGCAGCAAATCATTGGGTGGTGGAAATGAGGAATCTAAAGCATGAGAATACTTTCAGTCCTTTAAAATCTATATTATATTATATTCTATTATTTTAAATTTCATTTCATTTTTAAATTCTCTAATGAAATTTTAACATAGAGCAAAGACATATTTTGTGAATATTTTTCATAACTAAACTGTTAGTATTATGCCATTAACTTTTCATTTTATATGTACTAATTAAGGGGTGAGAAGGCTATAGAAATTCCAAACAATAGATAATACAACCATAATATACGGTAGACTTTCAGTTAATCAGCTCCCATGGGGATTGGGGATTGTTAGATGATGGATAAATGTAGTTTCTGGTTGCTTAAGAGCTATCACTAAAAATAGGCTTAATACTATATGTCCCAGATGATACCTTACCGTACCATAAATTCTGTTTTGTCTTGATATTAATGTTAAAATATAGTAATTAAAAGCAAATTAAGACAGATAAAGACAAATTTAAGTTACTGTAACAGTTTTATTACAAAAACAGCTTTGTGAATGCCTTGGGCAATTTTAGTTAAATGGCACACAATAAACTGTTCAACTTAATAAACTTTATTAATATAATTCCTTTTTAACTTCAAGTAACTTAGAAAACAACAGACACGTACATACTTAAAACTGGTACAGGAGGGATAGAGAGTTTACTGGGTAGATGTCACATCTGGGTCATGAGGACCTGATGATGTAGCTTGCATAGGATCAGAAGTGGGTGTGGATGGTTTTGGATCTCCATCAGTACATGATGCCGTACTAATAATAAACTTGCGTGCAGCTTTCTTGAAAAATGAACAAAAATCAGCTTGCTTTGAGGCCCCACACCTCTCATGCAAAATCAGATTTTGCATAATGTACAGCTGCATAACATGCTGAGAATTTATTTTAATTTTTATTTAAAGTGTTATTTCTTTTATTATTTTGCCACTTGCTTGAGAGTGCTGGTTGCTTGAATTCTGGTTAAGGAAGGTATTGTATATTTGACTATGAATGTTATGAATATTTACTTAACTTCTCCCTAAGAGCAGTCTTAGCCACCTGCTGATGTGACTTCTACTTTAGTAGCTTAGTATTTTTCTGGGCAATAGACTAAAGAAGCCAGCGTTGCCACAAATAGATTAGAGTATCCATTTATAGATATTTGTAAGTTTACTAAACCTTATACCAGATTCTCCAGCTCACAAATGCATACCCATATAGATTGAGTGGATAAGCTTTATTAAATATAAATACAGACAACCAAAGTTCTGGTAGTTTAAACTGTTCACCATTCCACACAATTAAAATAAAAATGGAAAAAAAAGAAAAATAAAATAAAATAAAATAAAATAAAAATGGAAATTCTCAGTGTTTTTTCTCTTCCTATTTTTAAATAGTGAAGGAATGGGAATGTTTTCTTACCTGAGGAAGCTTCTGTAATTATAGTTATGGTACAGTGGTATGTAGTGCCCTCAGCTACGGTGTCCTAAAGGGCCAGACCACGAGTGTGCAACACGGTTTCCTGTATTTTGTCTCTACTTTGCTCTCCATATTCACACACAATGCTGTCTACGCACAGCGAGTGAGTCTTTTCTGCACATCTTCTTTCCGGATTAAGTAAATTTCATCTTTAACTTAGGTTTTTAAAACCACGTCTTCTTAAATTGATATTTATTTTTTATTTATTAAATTTATTTGGGTGACATTGGTTAGTAAAGTTATGTAGGTTTCAAGTGTAGGAGTATTTGTATAATACATCATCTGTATATCGCATTGTGTGCTCACTAGCCAGAGTCAGTTCTCCTTCCATCACCGTGTCTTTGACTCTCCTTCTTCTACCAACCTTGCCCCCGCTTACCCTTTGGTAATCACAAAACTGTTGTCTGTGTCTGAGTTTTTGTTCCTATGTTTGTTTGTCTTGTTCCTTTGTTGGTTCAGTTTTATATCTCACAATAAGCAAAGTCGTATAGTTCTCAACTTTTTCTGTCTGACGTATCTCACTTAGCATGTTAAGTGAAAAGTATTTCTTATATTTGAAGAAGCAATTTTTCCATCCCAATGGCTTTCATAAGATGACTATGGGTGCTTCACAAAAGACTATGACCTACAAGCTTTTCTAAGTAATTAGGAACAGAGAGGCCTTGCAAAATTTATAGGCATCATTTCATTAAATTATAGTGATCATCTACTTTGTGCCCCAAACACACATCAGAGGACATACCTGATAGGAAAATTTCCTTAGGACATACATGTTCATTATAAAGTGAAAGAACAAATTAATATAAAATAAGAAAAGCAAATGTATAAACCAATGAGAATGATGTGATACGAACCAAGAATTTTTGCACACACAAAAAAGTATCTCATATACGTTATTTGTGACTAATCTGTTTTTCTATATCTGGAAGTTTACTGTATTCCACTTGAAAAGGCAGAGAATCAGAAAGCAAAAAATATGTTAAAATTAAATAAAAACAAGCTCAATGAAATAAGCATAGGTAAAAGGAGCAAAAGTTTTCTGATTACATGTAACATATATGTGCACACATGTGCTCACATACCATACAAGACCAAACAGTACTCTAATAAATATTTATTTCATATACTTGTATGTTCCCTAAAACTTACATGAAAAGCCACTTTTATACACCAAGTTTTTCTAATACATATATGGAGAGAGAAAAATCTACAATTAATGCATTTATACATTGAATCCTCCTTTAGAGTAAATAGTCACTCGTATTTTAATATTAGTGAAATTGAATTTTACATGCCAAGTTTCCATAAAATAGGAGCAGATAGATTTTTCACATGGAATTGAATTTGGGCACCTGAATTCACAGAGGGCATGTGGGCAGGAATGTGTTGAGATAGGCAAGTGGTTACGTGTAGGAAAAGGTAATCCTTCTAAGAAATAGACCCATGCCTTTTATGAACTTCCCCTTTGTTGTGAGGGTGTCCAGTGAATAATGTTAATTTTATGTGCCAAAGTTCAGTACCAGCCACAAAATGAACATAAAGCAGATAAAAATCCAATGACCTTTTCTAAAGATCAGAGCTAGTTTGCATAATTTGGTTTAGAGCAGGACCAACCCGGCTTGTGCACATGTCTCAGTTGAATTAGGTACACTTCTCCACTCCGTCTCTGACAAGGTCAGACCACAGCAGTTCTCCCTGGAAGTACAAAACCTGCTTCTCCAAGCTCAGCCCATTAGTGATTACAGGTCAGATGTACGTTCTCTGCAGGTTGGCTAATCAGAAGAAAGAACCCTGAAGTGGCTGAGCCAGGTGTGTCCAGTATCTCTCTCAAACTCATCACATTGAAATGTCACTGTAGCTCCTGTGGGGAGAAGTGAGTGGGGGGGCCATCTAGGAAGTTAGGGAGTGCTGTGTGGAAATATACACATAACGTAATTTAATCTAATCCTTGCCTAAGTACAGAGATTGAAAGGGAAAGGGTGTACAGTTTCCATAAAGAAGTCTGAGTATGGGACTAGAAAAAAAGATTATTTGTTCTAGAGACAATTTAGAGATCATCTAACAACTAACATCATTTCATAACTAAGAAATAAAATCTTAAAGTAGATATGAGACTTACCCAACATGTCACTGGGACTAGTGTCTAGAGTTCAGATTTCCTAACTCCAACCCTATTGTTCCTTTTGCCAAATAGTATAAGATGTTATGTCTTGTTTTTCTAATCTATTAATAAAAGCCAAAAACATATTGGTTACACAGAGGGTGCTTTATAATTCCCTGTAGTTTCCTCGATATAATTTGATGTGTCTACCTATGGGCAACTTTGTCATGAAAATATTGAGATAATTTTCTACTGACGCTTTAGCTCATTGCAATGTTATTAAGTGCTTAATATGTCTAACAAATATAAAAACAAAAATAAATTACTAATTTGACAGTAGGTGGAAGATGCATCAATTAATGATAGGATAAAGATTTATAAAGATGTCATATTATTATGGTTTAAAAAAGATATTAAAATAGTCTGTGGGTTGTGGGAGGCAACTTAGGGGTGGGTTATTTGAACTGACCGGATGTGCTGTAATGCTGTATTTTGCTTTCCCAGTACCACAGCAGACACTACTCTGAATGGCTATTTCATTCCCAGAAAAACTTGCACCTTTATCAACATGTATCAAGTAAATCATGATGAGTAAGTCACCAAAATTATTTATTGGGGTTAAATTTCTTTGGTTGTTTGTTTACTATTTATTATTCAGGGAAAAATGTACGTTCTTCTTAACCAAACTTCATTTGGCCTGTTTTTCCATACAGAAGTTGGAAAGAAATTCAGTTTTTCTTCCTCACTAATAGTAGGACAAATGGTTTCCTGATACAATTCATTCAGGACAAATCCAAATTCCAAAAGTGGGCTCAGTGGGGAAAGTCTGAGCCAAGAACTTTATGGGTCACCGTCTACGTGTGTATGGACAGCTGATGTGTGAAATGCAGCCTGATTTCCCCACCAGAATACAAGCCACCCAGTGGGGATTTTTCTTTCTTTTTGTTTGTTTGGTTTTCCTCTACCTCGGCACCTAGATCAGTGCCTGGCACATAGTAGCCACTCAATAAATATTTGGGAATCAAATGCAACTAGAGGCTCACACATATCAGCTATAAAAGGGATGGCTAAGATGGATCTACCTCAAACAGTGAACGTGAAGATGCTGGCAGTGGTGGTGGAATAATGATGGTGGCAGCTAGTGTTTGTAGACCCTACTGTGTGCTGTGCACAGAATCTTGAAGTATTCCCTCTGATCCTCAATAATATTTCTCTGCAGTGGTGCTGTCACAATCCCAATTTTATAGATGAAGAAACTTTCAGCCAGGTTAAACAAACTGACTAAAGGTCATATGTTTAGCATGCAGCAGAAGCAGGACTCACATCAGGTGTGTGTATCCTGTTTAAGGGAAATCAGGTTCTCCGTGTGGTCAGGGTTTGATGTAAATGGGTACAGATGCATTCCAATGCACTCTGCAGGCAGTACAGCTTCTGCAGATTCTCCATCTTTACTCCAGATCTCATCTCACTGAATTCTCGTGCTCCAGGCTGTTATGGAAGGAGGTGATTATCCTCTACACTCGGCAGCACCTTCACAGTCTCTGTAACCAGCAAGATGGTACACTACACTGCGTAGACTGTCCCACAGCAAAATTTATTGTCAGAAAGACTGACACCTCCTTTCTTCAAACCTAGTGATCATGCTGAATAGAACAAAGCATTTAAAAACCCATTTAAAAAAGTACAGTCCGTGTAAATTTAATGGCATTTATTCTCAGTTAGCACAACCTCAAGTATCCTAAGTGCTCCAATATGCTAAGAATCTGTGATTATATTGAATATTGAGTAATGTTCAAACAAACTGCTCACACAGGTGCTTATAAAGAAATATTGTTTGTATGGAGGCATGTGTTTAAGCTAAGTATGTGATTTGAGACTTGATATTATGGGGAAATTATGCATATTTAGTCTAAAACAGAGGTCACAAACTTAAAGCACCTACTGAACAGTGGAAAATACCAAAAATGAGAAAATTGTACTTGTTGAAGCAGTCAGGAGAGGTCATCTGCTTTATCTAATTCAGCTCAGTAAACTGAGAACAAGCAGAACATTGTCTCAATGTTGTCAGCTCTTTCAGTTATAAGACAGAAACTGGAAATGCAAATTTTCCTGTGGAATTTTCTGATATTTAAATGTTGGGGACAATGACTTATTTTTAAAAGATTATGAGAGGAAAATAAATTTATTGGAGGACTGAGTATGAGTTATAAGTTAGGTCTGTGACCTCTGGTGCAGAAAGAAATTTTCTCTTAGAAAGAGAGTAACATCTATAGACAAAGAGATCGAGTTCTTTATAAAGTCAAGTGGGTTCGTGATGTATGGCTTAGGGTGTATTAGGAAACGTGCTAGCAGTAATTGTCATACACAATCCAGATATGATGCCTGAAACAAAGGGTGGAGAGAGAAGAGAGAACCAGAGGCACCATAATTGGGAACCGTAGGCAACCCCTTCAGCCAGAGCAACTCTCTGTGAAGACATAGAGGCCATTTCCTAGGTTCATTTGTACTCACGTGAGAGGTGTGGCTCACAGTTTCATTCCTGTTCATCTTGCTCAAAGCAAAGGAGACTGAATGTTTATTAATTTTTGTTTAATACTTCAACTTTGGAATATTCATGAGAATCTTGTAGAACTCTTCATTTAAAATCATAAAAGAATTGAAATAAATATTAAGGTATTTTATTCACCATTTAATTAATCAGAAGTCATTTTGGTGCAAACTAAGTGTAATTGTACTAAATGTTTATGGTAACAAAAATTGTCAATAAATTAAAGGAAACAATGACATATATATATAAATTTATAATAATTATAAATAATAATTATATTTATATACACACATGTGTGTATGAATATGTACATATACACATCATATAAAATTTCTAAAGGGTATTCCAAATTGAACAAAATATTTCATGCAAAACAAAATTGTTATAAAGAAGTTGATAAAATGATTTATTTTTTTAAATGTAACTTTTGTCTATTTTATACAGAACGATTTGGGATAATCCCACTTTATTTAAACCCGAGAGATTTCTAAACAAAAACAAGGAACTGAATAAAAGTCTTGTTGAAAAAGTTCTAATATTTGGAATGGGAATCCGGAAGTGTCTCGGAGAAGATGTTGCACGAAATGAGATATTCTTATTCATCACGACGGTTCTGCAACGGCTCAAGCTAAAAAGATGCCCTGGAGCCAAGCTCCACCTGACGCCCACATACGGGTTGGCCATGAAGCCCAAACCGTACCAACTCCAAGTAGAGCCCCGCTCCCCGGGTGGTTCCTGTTTCTAGATTCTCAGACTGGTGTTGGGTTTCTTTTTTAAGTCAGAAAAGATATGTAATTCAAATTCATTAACAAGTTAAAGATTGTACCCTAAGCCGTGCTGTTAGTACAATTATTTGTCTACCATCCTACTATAGGACGTAGGTTTTAAAGTGTATGGTGTAAGAAGAGAAAGGAGGTGGGGGGAGAGGATGAAGAAGGCAAAGGGGGCTTGTGAGCACATAATGCAATAAATACTCAATGTGGTATAGAATTGTACACTTAATGTTATTAATGTCACCCCAATAAATTTAGGTTTAAAAAGTGTATGATATAGCATCAATTCTAATATGAGAGTTCTTGTCTCATGATACTATTTTAAGATAAGATTGGTATAGTTCCGGGATTTTGAACCCAGGTCTCATGTGGTGGTGTCCTGGGTGTCACTGTTAGCGTGAAAGAAAAGAAAAAATGAGTGGTGAATTGAACAAGCAAGAAAGGAAGCTCTGTTTACCTTCCTTTACACTAGCTTCAAACAGACAGGTATATTTATATTGATTTTAAGTAAAGCGTTCAGAATAAGAACAAGGTTCTGATGTTAATATATTTTTTTCCATTGGCCTAGGAAATAGGTGCTGAAGAGGTCCAGAGAAGGGAGCTAGAATGGCCTAGAACGGCAGAAAACATTTCACAGGGGTAATAGTGAGCCTAATTATTAATTAGGCTATAAAATCTACAGATGCTTTCAGACCTCCAGATTGGTGGACATACAATTTGATGTTTCAGATTCACACAGGACTTCCCCACAAAATCTAAAATTCATACTTTCAGCAAAACAAAAACAAAAACGAAAATAAAAACAAAACAAAACACTATATTGTGTACACTTTGAATCAGAAACAGTTAAAGGAAACTGCTATTTTATGGCTTGACAGTCTATGAAAATAAATTCCCTGAGAGGAATATACAATTGGCTTTCTCTTCAGGTAATACAATGCAAGATGCAGGCAACTGATTCTCTATGATACACATTTTTTAGCACTGAGAAAGCCAAAATAAATAAAAACCATAAAAATTTATAGTTTTCCAACCTTTTTTTCTATCTTGCATCATATTGTTTACTGAGGATAGTTTACCCTAATTCACGATGACTGTCAGGTCCCACCAGCAGTGAACTACACTACACACAATACCACTGCTTTTCTCGGCTACCCCTGTGGCTAGATAGAAGCATGTTGCATGAATGAATTTTCCAGCAAAGTGAGACAACCAAGTTCCAAACTACTCATTTTAATGAATCTTCATAAAAGTCTCTCTGCATTCGGATATTTTAAAATGCATTTACTAAACATAATTTCATCTTCTCCAGGCTTTCTGGTGACACTTACTTCTAAAGGTACTGGGCTGATATCCTCCTGATCACATCCTCCATCCCTGCCCCAATGTCTGTTTTCATGTATTACTTTAAAGCAATCTTCCCTACTCACTGCAAACGTCACAAATGCAGGACCACGTCTGCTTAGCTTCCCAATGTCCAGCAGTCTCAGGCACATAGTAGATAATAAAAGATTATTAGTGAATGTGAGAGTGAATTGGTGATTAAATGAGTAGATCCAGTGGGAAGGCAGAAAAATGTTTAACAAAAGGAAGCTGAAACTTTCTAGTATGGAGAGTATTTCTGGCATCTCTGCTTACATTTTGATTTGTACTTTGTTGCCTAAATCTCAATCTGAAAATCTGTTCAATCTTCTCACACTTGTTTAAGCTCTAACAACCAGGTATCATCAAATAATTGTTTTTTAACTGATATTTTTATGGCACCAGGTTCCAAGTGAAAATTAGACCCTTATCTCTCTCCAGGACCACTGTCAAAGTGTGTCCTAGGCATTTAGTAAACTTTCCAAGTGTAACAGCTTAAATGTGTTCTAAAAAGTCACGGTGTTTCTCCCACTTTGACTTCTTCATCTTGCAACACATGCATATCGGTAGCTGATCATGTCACTGACTTTACCTGAAACATTGGTTATCTGATGGCACGTCTCTTCTTCCCACTCTGAAGCAGGGAAGGGATTGCTGTTTTCTCCCTGTAATGGTTATATCCAAGAGTGGGTGTTGGGATTTACCCACTTTTCAATGGCATAACTGAGAGTGCTAATTCCGAAATCTATGTGAAGGTTTGGGGATATTGGAAGGGACACACACACACACATTCATGTCCTATCACCCACTGCCTAAGCCTAAACTGTTTCCAGGACCTCATCTGCTCTTTTTTGCTCCCTATGGACCCACACAGTTTCTCCACCCTCTACTCGCACTGCTGTTCTCGTCCTCATGAGAGCTGTTCACTCTAGCTTTTGTACACTCTGAGGCTAGCAAAACCAAGAAAGAAACTAGCCTTCCCTCAGACCTAGAGGGAGGCGGTTTATCTTCTGTCCATTCCTCAGGCAGTATTCCTGAATCTTTACTTCGTACCTTGCGATTAACCTCTGCCAAGGATGACTAAAAGTGAAAACTTTTACTTTATTCAGGGTCAATCTTAAAACCCATGGTGGCGATGCCTTGTCTTATAACAGGTATTCACAAAATCAGGGCCATTTATTCTTATTTATTATCACTGAGTTGTGCTAAAATTAGAGAGATAAACATTCATCTTAATTTGTTCTAGTTCTCTCAAGCTATTGCTATTTAACTGCAAAGACAAAAGCCCTAAAGTCTTTGAATTTCTTCTGTGTGTTAGGCAAGGTAGTAGGAACTTTGAAATTAATTTTGACACAAACCATGGAGTAGGTATTAATAACTTTTTGCAGAAAAGGAGCCTCAGAAAGATGAAATAATGTAGCTAAAATCATTCTGCTGACAGGAATTTAATCCAGGATGAAAATCCATATCAAACTCAGTTCAAAACTTGTATAAGTTCCATGATAACAGTGGTTTGCAGTTTATATACCTTAACTCACAGGAAATTTTGGTGGTATCTGAATATGTAAAATTGTTTTCCTAGTTGAAGCAAGGATGAAGAGCTTAGAATTTTGCCATTGTGTCCCCCATCCTACCACCTTCACCACCAGAAATCTAGAGGTAATATACATCAGCAGGATGGATCTAGGAAAATTGGCTATCTATACAAGAAATAAGTGAAATATGTTCCAAAGTTACATCAATTCAGGAAATCAATTTCCGGTAGATTCAAAGCCTCAATGGGAAAAAGCCAGACATTGAAATGTTGAGAAGAAAATATGTTTTAAAGGGTAAGGAAAGATTTCTTAAACAAAATACAGAAATGCAATTCATAAGAAAATTATTAGTTCATTTACTTCATGGAAATTTAAATTTTCTGCTCAACAAAAAGCTCAGTAAACAAAAGCAAACACAAGTCATGGAATGGGAAAGAATGTTGGCAACAAATATAACAGAATAGTACCCAGAATTTTAAAAAAATGTATTCAAATCAATACGAAAAAGATCATCGGTACCCCCATTCAAATGGGCAAAGGTTATGTCCAGGCAGCAGTGTGAGGGACCAGCACACGTGAGAAGTTACCCACCTCAGTGATAACCAGTGAAGTAAATATCAAAATGGACGGAAACACCATTTCACACGTGGTAGACTGGTAAGAATTTAGCAGTCCAACAATACAAATGGTGGTGAAAATTTGAAGAAATGAGAACTTGCATTCACTCTTTTTTGGAGTATAAATAGTACAACCCATAAGAAATTGGGAAACTTTTAAGAAACTATTTGAAAATTTTTAATAAACTTGAAGATGCCCTTACTCGATAGTCAATAATTCCATTAGATAACCTTTCACACCTATTTACAAAAAAACAGGCACTGTCCACTAAAGCTTTTTTAGTTGCAATACTGAAAAGTTGGAAACAACTGAATGTTCATAAACAAGATAAATGTAATTGTGTAGTAGTCATGTAATAGAATACATTACAATAGTGTAGGGAAGTACACAGCATTACATGAATCAAACATGGATAAATCTCCATATCATTTTCAGTAAAAACAAGTACATTGCAGGAGAGCACATGGCACAGGACATTACTTACAAAATATTGTTAATAAATGAAAAAAAGTTCTATATATTGTAGATACACACATATATAGTAGTGGTATAAACACATGCATGAGGATAAAAAACACAAAATTTAGTATTCTGGTGATAGTGCATGCGTGCTTTCATTGATTTTGTTAAATATACACAGTCATATCTTGGTACTGGACTACTTTGAAACTTGTTGAATTTTGTATTTGAGGCATTTTGATGTGAAAATTTTTTCTCAATACTCATTGTTTGGTACTTGTTGCACATCCCAGAACAAATTAACAAGAACCAAGATACCACTGTATTTACACAGAAAGTGTAAGATGTCACATATAAATAGAAGGCTGTCAAAAAACATGATTGTTTTCTATTTCAGTTTAGGCTTGTGCTCTAAATATTGCATTGTTTTCATTTGAGATTATAAATTTCATCTACTTCTGTGAACTCACATAAAGGGTGAAGAAAGTTCTAGGATGGCAAGTATTAATCACAAAATTCATGAGTTTGCTCTGCAGAGAAAGCGAATCTTCACTCGTTAACTAGATACATGAACTATGAGTTAAAATGGGAGGTTATAGAAGTTCTGCATTACATAAATTAAAGCAAAAGCTGGTAACTGAAAATAAAAAGATAAATACTGTTAGTATAAAATAGTAAAAGTCTTGGATCCTTTATGAATTGATGAAGAAGCTCTGCACACCACGGAGCACTTCGTTTAGCTTTTAATGAGTATTTTCAGGGGCCTGCTCTAACTAAGCTAGGCACTTTAAAAACCAGACAAATAAAAAGATGGCTAAAATATGATCCCTAACTTAAGAAGCTCTTTAAGGTAGGTGTAAATAATGATAATTATATATATATGTGTGTGTGTGTGTGTGTGTGTGTAATATATATATATGTGTGTGTGTGTAATATATATATATATATGTGTGTGTGTGTAATATATATATATGTGTGTGTGTGTGTGTAATATATATATGTGTGTGTGTGTGTGTAATATATATATATGTGTGTGTGTGTGTGTAATATATATATATGTGTGTGTGTGTGTAATATATATATATATGTGTGTGTGTAATATATATATATAATATATACACACACACACACACACACACACACACACACAACAAATACATAATTCCCTCTTTTTGTGAAAAGTCCTTGGCAGGGTGAACGCTCTGTCTGGACCAAGTGTGCATTTGTATAGTTCTCCCCATGTACTTCTTTGCACAGCGGGTTACTCTTCTAAAGAGTCTTCATTCTTTGATTCATCTGTGCCAACTTGGCCTACTTGGTACTATTTTCCAGCATTTCATACTCAGTGGCCCTCACTGGGTTTCAGCATGCCTCTTATTATTCTGCCTGGCCTTTTGACCTCTATATTCAGAATTACCAAGGAGTTTTGCCATCTCAGAGTCGGTGAGAATAGAGCAATTTAGCAATTCAGTGCCTTAAGAAGAGAATTTAACACCTGTATAAGGCAGAACTTCTACTGTCTTAGCAACGCTTGCTTAGCTTAGTGTTTGGAACGTGAAGTCACTCGTATACTCAGTTGACTTATTGCCATTCCAAGTATTTATAGGCAATCGAATTCATTGGGTGTCTGTGGTTCATGGAATAGTATTGTGTGAAAAGATTTTTGAAAGGTTAAAATTGTTGTGGGCCAGAAAATTAGGAAATAGAGCTAAGTATGTGAAAACTGTTCTTTGGAATAGGAGTAATAATAGCCTTTGGTTTTGAAATAAAATCAACGGTGTTTTCCCCAGGCTATTGGACAACACAGATATGAGCCCGACTACTTTGTAGGGAAAGCTGCTGTTTACTTTTCAGTTAAAAATTTTTATAAATGCTTCCCTCCATTTGAAGAAAGTTAACAGGTTCACTTCTCATCCCCACTGTTTCCTGCTCTATATTACAAACACAAGTTTGCAGGGGAAGTTTATATTAAAATATAACATATAGAAAAGTGCACAACATATAAGTTTAAAGCTTGATGAATTTTTTAAAACAAGATACCATCAGCATCCCATAACCTCATAATTCCCCATCCATTTATATCTCCTTCTGATATGGGCCAAACAGAGTAGCCATCCCCTCACTTCACTAAAGGACTCTCTTTTCCTTATTCTTTAGCTCTCAGTTTCACCTTTTTCCTAGTCTAAAGTCTTAATCACTCTCCTTATCAATTTTCTCTGGCACCTCACCCCAAGCAACAGACGTCCCCCAAGGGTAATTTCTCCAAAACTTGTAACTCATGTCTCCAGCTTGCTGATTACAGTTACCTACAGGCAAGCACCCCTTCCAGGCCTTTCTGGACTTAGACAGGGGATAACACCTGAATGACCAGTTGGGCCAGAAGTCAAAAAGCCACAGGCCCAACGAACTCTCCATCCTAAAACCATCTAGTGACAGGGACTTTAAAACCTATTTCTTAGATCAATGCCTTTAAAACTACTAACTAAATTAATTTCTCTTCATCAGGATACAGGTGGTGCCCCGGCAGGACTTCCGGCCCATCTCGACCAAAGGAGTCAACTTGGTGGATCCCGAGACCCCTTCCCCCTTTAGATCAGACAGGGTGAGAGCTCCGTGGATCCCCAATAGGTAGGGACAACAACCATTTTCAGCAGGAAACAGATACAGAAGATGAGACCTCCACCCCCTCAGCTTCCCATGGAGATTTGTGGGGATCACGTCTCACAAGAGGATGTGAGGAAGGCAGATAGAATAGGGAAATCTCGACCTCCCCCATGAGACTGCCTGCTGGAATTGTTATGCCTAGACACCACCCTTTCACATGTAATCCCTGCCCCAGACTAGGAGGAAGTTCCAGACAAAGACAGGGAAGTCAGAGGGCCCAGGAAGCCCACCAGCCTGGGCCAGCTCCTAACGCCTGCGCAGTGAGATACCTGAACCTCATTGTAATATCACATATGCCCAGAAGTTTATTAATATTATAACAGACTGAACTCTGGGAAAGGGCATGTGCAGTCAGAAGGTAGACCCCTTGTCAATCAAGAGACCCCACGCCCAGAGGTATCTCCCCCAAAGACCCAAAATAAAGGCCTCAAAGCCTCGTTCATCGGGGCTCCTGAGCCACTCTCCTTGCTCGAGCCCGCTCCTACCTCTTTGAAGTGTACTTTCCCTTCAATAAACTATCCCTTTGTTTCACCTCTTTACTTTTATGTGTGTCTCATTCAATTCTTTGCTTGAGATACCAAGAACCTGGACATCGTGTCGACAAGGACACCCCATGTTCCGGTAACACTTCCAGCTCCAATCTCTTTGCCCCAAGAATAACCATTATCCTGACCTCCATTGCTATAATTTGGTTTGTCTGTTTTTGAATTTTAAATATAGGAATCCAATAGCATGTACTCTTTTGTGATTGACTTCTTTTGTAACACATTTTACTTGTAAGATTTATCTATACTCTATTTGCAATATTTATGTTGTGTGTAATTGTATTTCATTCATTCTCATTGCTATAGTGTTCTGCTAGGTGGATATAACACAATTTATGCATTTATTCTGCTGAGAGAAATCACTGGAGTAGTTTTTAATTTGGGTTTATTATAAACCGTGCTGCTATGAACATTCAGTGCTAAGTTTTTAATGAACATATATATGTCCACCTTTCTGTTGGTCATACGAACATTGGTCTGAAACTGCTGAGTCATAAAACATTCATTCACACATTTAACTTTAGAACTTCCCACTAGTTTTTCAGCATGGTTGTATCAATTTATACTTCAATGTGGTTGTTCCACTTCCTTTTCAACAGTTGATATCTGCTGTCTTATTTTCTGAATTTTTGTTTTAGCCACAATAATGGTAAACATACCTCTGTTAAAGAGACAGATGGTTGGAAACATCCCTGGCCTGTTACCTTAAGTGAACTTGATTTTGGCAATGTTCCCTAGTTCATTCTCACTTAATGAAATCAATGTAGGACAGACTGTATTCATTGACTAAAGTCCTTCAGAAGAGGATGACCTCCCAACATTGCCACCTCTCCCAAAATACTACAAGTGATTTTATCTCACACTTAGCATGGCCAACACTATCTTTTGCCAACACTATCTTTTTTAAATTTCCTTGGAAAGAGATGCTATAGGATTTTCCCCTTTAATCAAAACAATGTTTGCCTTCAAGATATATCTCAGTTATTACAATGTCAGTATTTTGTTCATAATTTTGGTGTGATCTAGAAGTGGTTATTTGTATCTGTTTATCTTGTGGTATATGTCTTTTTTTTTTCGTAATTTTTTTCACTGCAACAGTTGAAACTAAAAAACAGAATGTTCTCTCTATTGACTCACATTTCTAAAATTCCTTCTGGGTCAAAAGTGTAAGTCTCTTAATCCTTTCAAATCTTTTTCTTTCTGTGGAGAAAAGAAAATCCAGGAGATAACATTTTGAAATTGTATTTGTTATTTTCCATTGCTTTTGTGGTGGGGTTTTTTGTTTTTGTTTTTGTTTTTTTTTTTTTTGCTCTGTTTCACTCATTACATATGTTTAATTAATGCCATTTTGCACTTCAACTACTTAATTTAAAATAAAGAATTGGAGTAATTTTTCATAATTATCTTTCTAGAAATATCTTTAAATATATTTCTGGGTAATAAAAGCTTAAGTTTTAACTGTGAAATTCTTCCAATATTTGATTGAGAAAGTTTTCATTTTATTTGTCTGTTGTATGAGGGCTGTCAGGAAAAAAATCCAGCCACAAATGCCTCCATTTTCCATATTACATGGCTGGATACTTTCTTGTATATGCACTTATATGATCCTATGAATTCCACAAGTGGATTTTTATATGCAATGATTCTTCAATAACTAGTCTCTATGAAAAATAGAACTTTTCCACATTTAATTTTTAGACATATATTTGAATTTGTCTCTTCACTTTGTTTAGGGTATCTTTTGTCATCCCAAAATACAGTTTTAAAATATCCCAATATAGCTAGATTTTTCCTGTGGTATGACTCCTGTCATACTTAGGAAAGCCCCACCCCAAATGTATACAAATAACTTCTTACATTTTCTTCCAGCATTTATTTTTAAAAGGAAATAAGGTAGGGATCCAATTCTGTTTTCTTCTGGATGGATAATCAATTATATCAACACTTTATTAAATTAACCACTCTCTTTCTCTAAGTTAGAGTAAAACCCTCTATGTACTGATTTTTCTGTGGATGCTCAATCATGTATGACTGATATATTTATATATTTCTGTGCCAATATCATACACATTGGATTACATTAATTTTATGTTATCTTAGTATTTAGAAGGCTTCTATTTTATTTCATAATTGTTCTTATTTGGTGTTCATAAATTTTTGGCTATTCTTAGAGGTTTAACTTTCATACACATTCTAGGATCATTTTATATGGTTTCATAGAAAAGCTCATTGAGATTATAATTTGAGTTTCATAATATTTATATATTAATTTTGGAAGTAATGATCTTTTTATAATAGTTGATATATTCACATTGTTTTCTGTACTTCATTTGAATTCTGTACTTTAACTCTTATGTTTTATACTATTCTTATTATTATTGAGCTCTAAGAATTTTATTGTTTTGTCTCTCTTGGATATATTTGAGTTTTCCACTTTAGTTTCAAACTTATTGTTAAGACAGAGAAAACGCTATTCATTTTCAGAAAGTGTCCAATCAGAGTTACCTTAAGATTTTTAAGGAACTACTGAGAAGAGATATTTTTTTCTCCTGAGCTAGAGACTTTGGTACATCTTGTCATAAAAGACTTGAGAATCAACTCAACATGAAGAAAATAGAATCTAAAGATGAAGACATAGCAGGTTCTAGTTATTATTTGAATTTTTGAAACAAACCGTATCTGAAACCATTGTCTTTTCCAATTCCTGAGTCCAAAGATTTCCCCTATTCCCATATGATTTAAGCAGTTTTAACTAGGTCTTATTTACTTTTGCTTATCAAACTAGGTGGGTATGAAAATTTGAATTTGATTCTCTCAGATGATGCTGATGCTGGAAGTCTTCAAAAAAATGCCAAGTTACACTCTGTCACTATCATGGGGAAAATAATTTAATGGAGTAGAGCTAAACATAAAGAGTGCTAAAATGTTCTGAAAGATGTGTAAGATGAAACTGAGATGGATTGTTTCAGTAAAGAGGTGAGTTTTAAAAGATACTAAGAGAATAAAAACGTAAATCAGAGGAGGGGAATCAAGATGGCAGCATGAAAGGAGATCCTTGAAACCTCTCCTGGAAAATGCAAATTGAACACTAAATTCCAACAAATAAGTGCCTAAGTAACACAGTCTCAGCTGAGAGATCCACACATCACAAGAAAACATCTAAAGTTCATAGGGCACTGAGAGGGAGAAAAGGGAAGGGAACCGAGCAGAGATGGGGTTGCAGAATGCAAACTGGAGTTGGCAGAAAAAGGAGCAAGGTGAGGGCCTGCAGCATGATCCCAAGTGGGCTGGAGGCTGAGAGCCAAGAAGGGTGAAAGGTGCAGGCAGTTGAAGCCCAGTGTGGCCTTAGTCAAGTTAAAGCATGAACCCAAGCCAAGGCATGCCAGGGCCCCAACCATAGTACTGTGCCCTGGAGAGGGTAGAAGCCGAACAAAGTCTGCCAAACTGGTGAAAATAGAGCCTCAGCTAGAAGGCAGCATGCTCAGAGCCAGGAGCCAATAGGCACAACAACACTGACTTGACCACAAATCTGCTCTGGGCAAGCTTGAGACTAAGAGCCAGCCGCTATGGAAACACTGACCAGAACAAAGCACAATCCTGGGTGAAATGAGACTGTAGGAGAAAAGGGAAATGCTGAGCCATCAGTGTATACCCACCCAGGCCCTATATGCTACTGACTGAGAGACAGGCTTTTGTCATGGTGTGTGCCTGCACCAGCCCTTTGTGCTCCTGACAGAGGGACAGGCTTTTGTCATGGCACATGCCCACCCTGACCCCGTGCGCTCCTGACTGAGAACAGGCTTGTGTTATGGCTGAGCCAACACACAGGGCAACATGCAAACTAAGGACACACAGCAGCTGTAACCCACACTGCCTTCGCTGACAGCAGAAACTATAGACACAGAGCCTGGCAGCTTCCCCTAACACTCTTCCAAAGCTCACACCCCCACCCCAACTCCACCCAGTGCCTGCTTA
The DNA here is from genome assembly GCA_004026885.1 of Lyroderma lyra. Classification (NCBI taxonomy): domain Eukaryota; kingdom Metazoa; phylum Chordata; class Mammalia; order Chiroptera; family Megadermatidae; genus Lyroderma; species Lyroderma lyra. Next base: position 23,821 of record PVJL010008367.1, read on the forward strand.
GAGCCAGCCGCAAATGGCAAACTGATATTACCCTGTGCTAAAAACAAGCTCGTCCCTTTCCCAAGAACAAAAACCCCCTACCAAAACCAGCAGAGGACACTCAGGGAAACTGTGTAACACAGGTGCAGCAGCTTCTGCCTGTACTAATCTCAGAGGCATAGAATAACATTGCCCACAACATTTTTCAAAAGAAGAGGCATATCAAGACCAAGGTGACTGGATCAAAGCAGAGAAGCTCACCTTCCAGGAAAGCTCCCAGAATGAGATGATGAAATAACCAAGAGAAAATGTTGTAAGGCACCGCAGCAGCACCAACTGTGAAGTGAAAGAAAGACCCCTTCGCATGTACGAGAGAAAAAGTCCTTGTGCCCAGTAAGAGAAACACTCTATCATAATGAGTACCCTAGGGACCAAAGATGCTCAGAAAAAAAAGGAAAAATTCTCCAGAAAAGGAAGTAAGAGATTTGGAAATACATGATCTAAGTGACACAGAATTCAAGACTGCAGTTCTGAACCCACTCAGAGAGATCAAAGGATGTTGGCAGAATACTCAGATGCAGCTAAATGATCTCAGAAAGGAAATTTGTGAACAAAAGGAATATTTTGATAAAGAAATTGAAACTATAAAAAAGAAGCAAATAGAAATTCTGAAGATAAACAATGCAGTAAAAGAAATGAAAAGCAAAATGGCTAGCATAGAAAGCAGAGCTGACCAGATGGAGGAAAGAATTGGTGATATTAAAGATAGAAACATGGATATAGAAAAGAAGGAAAAAGATATTTGAGAGTCAAAAGAAATGAAAGAAATCTATAAGAACTATCTGACTTGATAAGAAATAGCAAAAATAGAATAATGAGAATATCAGAATGGATAGAACAGAATTCTACAGAGAGCTTACTCAAATAGTAGACAACAATTTTTCAAACCTATGTAAAGAACTGGAACTCAAGATTCAAGAAGAAAACAGAACCCTTAGCTACCTGAATTCTGGCAGACCTTCTCCAAGGCACATTATATTGAAGATGTAAAAAATCAAAGATAAAGAAAAAAATTCTCAAGACAACCATGGAAAAAATAACTTATAACCTTTAAAGGAGGGCCAATGGGATTATCATCAGAGTTTTCATCAGAAACTCTACAAGCCAGAAGGAAGTGGAATCAAATGTTCAAAATATTAAAAAAGAGAAACTACCAGTCAAAAAGAATTTATCCAACAAAAATATTCTTTAGATATGAAGGAAGAATAAAGACATTTTCGGACATAGGGAAGCTGAGGGAATTCTCCAGCACAAGGCTCACATCTCAAGAACTACTAAATCAAAATAAATAGGGAAGAGTTGGAACAACAAAAAATAAAAAGGGAGGAAGTAATGGCCATGGGAAATCCTCAAATATCAATCATCATCCTAAATGTAAATGGATTGGTTTCACCAATAAAAAGGCACAGAGTAGCAGATTGAATTAAAAAACAAAACCATAGCAACAAGGATAAACACAGACTCAAAGTCTAGAAAGGGTAGAAAACAACACGCCAAGCAAATGACATCCAAACAAAAGCAAGAGTAGCCATATTTATAGCTGACAAAACAGACTTCAGGATAAAAAAGACAGTAAGGGGCAAAGATGGACATTTCATAATGACAAAAGGGACAATACAACAACTAGAAGACATGAAACTCATTAATATATATGCCCCCAATGAGGAAGCACCAAAATTTACAAAGCAACTACAAATAGATCTAATAAGAGAAATTGACAAAAACACAATTTTAGTAGAAGACCTAAAAAGCCCCTTGACAGCCATGAACAAATCATCCAAACAGAAAATAAATAAGAAAATACCAGCTTAAAATGATACATTACAGCAATTGGATATAATTGACCTTTGCAGAACACTCTATCCTACAACACAAGACTGTGTTTCTTTTTTCCTAGTGTACATAAAACATTCTCAAGGATAGACCATATGCTGGGACACAAAACTAGTCTCAGCAAATTGAAGTAGATTGAAATTGTACCAAGCTTTGAAATTGGAGATCAACTGCAAAAAGAAAGCAGAAAAAATCCATATATATATATATATATATGGAAAGATTAAACAGCATGTTATTAAAAAAAATGACTGATCAAAAAAGAAATGAAAAGAGATTAAGAAGTACATAGAAACTAATGACAATGAAAATACAATGTATCAAAATTATTTAGATGCAGCAAAAGCAGTAATGAGAGAAAAAATTTATATCATTACCGGTCTATCTCAAGAAACAAGAAAAATCCTAAGTAAACATCTTAACATTCCATCTTAAAAAATAGGAATAGAATGAAAAAAGTCCAAAGTCAGCGTAAGGAAGAAAATAATAAAAATTAGAGCAGAACTAAATGAAATAGAGAATACAAAAGAAAGTTAATGCAACAAAGAGTTGGTTCTTTGAAAAAATCAGTAATATTGACAAACCCCTGGCTAGGCTCACCAAGGGACAAAGAGAAAAGACCCAATTAACCAAAATTAGAATGAAAGGAGAGAAATTATGACTGATACCACAGAAATACAAAGGATAATAAAAAAAAATATTATGAAGTGTTATATCCCATCAAATTTAACGACCTAAAAGAATGCACAAGTTTATAGAAAGATATAATCTACCTAGACTGAACCAAGAAGAACTGGATAATCTAAATAGATCAATCAACAGTAAAAAAATGAAAACAATCGTCTAAAACCTCCCCAAAGGCAAAGCCCTGGGCGATTCAACATATACAAATCAATCAATGTGATAAACCACATAAACAAAATAAAAGATGAAAACCATATGATTATATCAATTGATGAAGAAAAAGCATTTGACAAGATACAACATCCATTTATGATCAAAACAATGAACAAAATGGGTATAGAGAAAAGTACTTCAACATAATAAAGACCATATATGACAAACCCTCAGCAAATATCATACTGAACAGGAAAAAAATGAAACCTGTTTTTCTAAAACTAGCAACAAGACAGGGATGTACCCTGTCACCAGTGCTATTTAATACACAATCCTTTATATAGAAAATTCTAAAAATTCCACCAGAAAACTATTAGAAACAATAAACAAATACAGTAAAGTTGCAAGATACAAAATCAATGTACAGAAATCAATTGCATTTTTATGTACCAACAACAAAACTTCAGCAAAAGAAATTAGAAAAACAATACCTTTTGAGATCACAACAAAAAGAATAAAATACCTAGGAATAAGCTTAACAAAAAATATGAAGGACTTATACACAGAAAGCAATAAGACATTATTAAAAAAAATTGAAGAGGACACAAAGGAATAGAAAGATATTGTGTGTTCATGCATTGGAAGATTCAGCATAGTTTAAACAGCCATATTACCCAAAGCAATATACAGATTTAACACAATTCCCATCTAAATGCCAGAGGCATTCTTTCAAGAAATAGATTTTTTTAAAAAATCAGATTTGTATAGAACCAAAAAGACCCTGAATCACCAAAGCAATCCTATATAAAAATAGTAAGACTGGAGAAATCACATTCTTCTACTTCAGTGTCTACTCCCAAACATCAATAATCAAAAGAGCTTAGTATTGGCAGAAAAATAGACAAATCAATGGAACAGGATAAAAAGATGCAGAAACAATCACACAAATATATGAACAGATAATTTTAGACAAAGAAGTGAAAAATGTATAATGGGGAAAATACCTTTTCAGTGAATGATACTGGGAAAATTGGAAAACTACATGCAAAAGAATAAATCTAAATTGCCAACAGTCCCCATATAACAAAATAAACTCAAAATTGATTAAAGACCTCCACATAAGATGTGAGCCAGTGAACCGTGGAGAACAAAACATCAGTACTAAACTTATAGACCTTGGTTCAGGGTGAACTTCATCAACCTGAGCTCAAAGGCAAGGGAAGTAAAAGCAAATATAAATAAATGGGACTATATCAAACTAAAAAATTTCTGCACATCAGAAGAAAACATCAACAAAGCAAAGAGACAACACACCAAATGGGAGAAAATATTTATAAACACCTCTGATAAGGATCTAATATACAAAATAAATAAAGAAAGCATGCAACTCAACAACCAAAATACAAACATTCCAATTAAAACATGAGCAGAGGACCTGAACAGATACTTGTCACAAGAAGACATATAAATGGCCAACAGATATATGAATAAATGGTCAACTTGAGTAGCTGTTAGGGAAATGCAAATCAAAACCACAACAAGATACCACCTCATACCTATTAGAATGGCTATTATCAACAAGACAAGGAATAACAAGTATTGGAGAGGTTGTGGAAGGAAAGGAACCCTCATACACTGCTGGTGGGAATGAAAATTTGTATAATCATTATGGAGGATAGTATAGAAGTTCCTCAAAAAAATTAAGAATAGAGTTATCATGCAAATGGACAAAATTTGGGGGATAGACCCCTTTTGGGTATCTACCCCAAAATTTTGAAAACCATAGTCCACAGAGATATATGTACTCCAATGTTCATTGCAGCACTATTCATAGTAGTCAAGTAATGGAAACCACCAAAGTGTCCTTTGATAGATGACTGATTAAAGAAGTTCTGGTACATTTACACAATGGAATACTACTCAGCCATAAGGAAAGATGAATTACAGCCATTTACGACAACATGGATGGAATTTGAGACTATCATGTAAATTGAAATAAGCCAGACAGATAAAACCTAGAACCATATGACTTCACTCATATGTGGAACATAAAACTGAAAGCAATAAAGAAACAAAAATTCATGAACATAGTCAATAGTTTAGTGGTTACGTGAGGGTAAGTGGAAAGGGGGGTGGGGGAGAAGAGATGAGGACTCAAGTGTATGGTGGTGGAAAGAAGACTTACTCTGGGTGGTGAACACATAATGCAACACATAAATGATATATTATGGAACTGTATAACTAGAACCTATGTAATTTTAACTAACCATTGTCATCCCAATACATTTAACAATAAAAAAAGTAAATCAAATCTGAGAAAGAATGATGAAACATACTTATCTTCTATTACCTGTGCAACATAAATTTGATACATTACTATTTCCTTTCTAATGGAGAATTTAGAAATTAACTTGAAAATCAGAATTGTTTCAAGGACATTTTACTAATTAAAATAACCAACTTCAATAATATCAATACTGGGGAGTTCCCTGGTGGTGTAGTGGCTGGCCTTCGGCACTCTCAACACTGCAGCCTGGGTTAGATTCCCAGCCAGTGAACAAACCCCCCCCAAAATAATAATATCAATACTGTAATTATTTTCTTTTACTTAAAGAAAATATTGCTTGAACTTATTATGTGGTCCATCTTGTTTATCCAGCTGACTTGTTTCTTCATTATTGACTTTCTGAGAAATCATTGCACAACTCAGATTTTGTTTGTATTTCAGCTTTTAAGTGACCTTGAGACCCATTAATAGATTTGAAATATTTAATCATGTTTAAGATTATATTTAAGAGATACCTTTGCTTTCTGTTTAAAACAAATGCTTGAGATTTAAATAAGATTAGGATTAACCATTTATCACTCAGAGTTTCAAAACACAGTATCTGTATCATTTGATAATTCACTGATTCTTTCATTTCACTCCATACATGTTTAACTAGGTGTGACTATGATCCAGTTATTTTTATAAATATAGCAGAAACATCATCAGAATAAATTGCTCAAATCTTGCTCTCATGATTCTCAGATATATGTCAGGTAGTGATAAGTACTATGAAGTACTTATCTGAGGGTGCTCTCTGTTATAATATTGAGGAAAATCCCTTTTGAAAATATGACTTTTCATGCAGAGAATTGTAGCAAACTGGAGACTAAATTGGATAACTAAGGGTAGCACAGTCCAGACAAGTAAAGAGACCCTAAGACAAAAACATGTTGGGTATATTAAAGGAATAGCAACAGGGTCTGAAGGGCTGGAGTAGAATGAGGATCCAGAACAGAAAGACAGATAGTAGAAACTTGATCATGAAGAATATGGTATTAGTTTTAAAAGATAGTCTGTGTATGAGAATAGACTGTAGAAGGGGAAATATAAAGGGCTATTACACATTTGCACAATGGTTATTGAGAAACGAATAAAATTTTTCATTGCAGAGGTCACTAATGTCCTTGAAGTGTGGAATACATAAATTTTATGTTACAATAGAAAATTATGCACTTTCTCTGGCACACTTTTCTGGGTTTTCAGATTCTAGAGCAAAACCAGTGAAATGGCTATTATAAAACAGAGAGAGATTATGGTAGTGGTCCAGTGAGAAGTGGCCACTCTGGATGTATTTTGAAAATATATGAAAAGAGTTTGTTGGATGTGAATCAGAGGGCTTGTACCAGTCAATGGTCTATCAGAAAAGACATAGCACATACATTAAGATAATTAGAGATGTGTTTAATAATTATTTAGAAAAATGAAGGTAGAGTATAGAAAAACCCAAGAAATTATTAAATACCCCCACGAATAAAGAGAGGATGTGAATATTCAAACTTGAAAGTTGAAATTTTAGTATAAAACAATAAAAACCTGTGTTAAGTGGAGTTGTAACAGATCAGCCTTAAGGAAAGCACCCAGTTTAAAGCTGGCCACGAGGACATAATAACACCAAAAGGATCAGTACTTTGACCTCATTCTCCTTCCTCCTCCAATCTTCAGCAAAGACTCCCCATTGACTGGAACCAATTGCAACACAAAGGACAAGGGAGAAACTTGATTTAGTTTTTATATGTCAGCTTTCATTTTCATGAATTAATGTGGGGATGAGCAAGTGCGGGGGTCATTTGGAAGATATCCAGAATAATTCTGCAGACTTGGCTTGAGTAAATAAAATTCCATGGAGATTGTGTGTGTGTGTGTGTGTGTGTAAAAAAGGATAGGTTGAAAGAAATCAAAGTTCAGTTTTGGATAACACAGTTTTAAAATGGCAACTTGACAGTAGATGTGAATTTAGAGAATGTTTGTCCAAAGTACCCAGGAGAACCTGAAACTGAAGATATAATATTAGGTATTTTAAGCATATAGTTGGCATTTAAACTTTCAAAACTGGATCAAACCACCTTGTCGATGAGTACAGAGCTTATGAAAATAATGAAAAGAAACCAGCAAGACATAACAAAGAAAATTATTCTCAAAAAGCAGTGAGTCATTATTATGTCAAAAGCTTTTAATAGTTGGAGCAAAATGATTACTGAGAAATGACATTACATTTTTCATTGTAGAGGTTATTAATGCCCTTGAAAAGATTAATGTAAAATATTTTGTGTTTCAATGGAAAACTGCCTTTTCTGACCTTATGGGTTATCAGATATTAGCTCAGTTCATTGTCTTTGAGCTATTTTGCAACTTTTTGTAAATGTAGATAACTGACAGGTAAATTCTGACTTGTTTGGTAATATTTAATTGACATTTTCTGTCCTGTATGGTAGTGACTTAATTGGCTGTGGAAAAACCACAGTTTTGTCTACATTCACAATTCATTTTGTAAATGAAAGTTCTCAAGACTCTTATGAGAGATAGAAGAGAGTTTTATTCTGATAAGATTTGCAAAATAGAGAACATAGTCTGCAGCAGGAACAGAAAACATGCTCTAGAGTAGGAAGAATAAGGCAAGGATTTAAAGGTGAGAGTTGCAAGGAGGAGTTGCTGATCAAAATGATGGGTTGCTAGGGAAACAAGGCCACAAACTTACATCATTCATTTTCTGATTGGTGAGGGCACTGGACTCTCAAGGGTCTGTTGATGCATTGGTGGGGTTGTAAGAGAGAAACAATGGGTAGTTTGGGTTGACTCATGGTCAGCGCATAGAGTCACGGGATATGGCCCAACACTTGACATGATCAGCAGAAAAAGGGGGCTGCTAAATAGTGAGCCAACACCTCCATTTTCCTTGGAATCTGTAAAATAAGCTAGTAAGACAAGTTTTGTGATCAAACAGACAATGCAAAGAATACAGGTAGAGTCATAGTTTAAACTGCAAAATGGCCTAGTCACTCAAGCAGGATCAGAGACCAGATTGCAGAGGGATTCAGATATTTGGTCACAAAATTATATTAGAATTCTCAATTTCAACATTCTTTTACTCAATGTTATAAACTTTTATGCTGTTTTGACTTTCCTTTTAAACTAATTACAACATATGCCTGGTTCTCTGGTTAAGACAAAACCACACACCCAAATGGCATCACTTGTGCTACAGCCCATGATTAACTAAACCTAGATTTAATGCCTGACCTAACTGCTGTTTTCTACCTCTTTCAAAAACATAATTTAAATCAAGTGTCACCAGCATGGCAATCTGTCACATAAGCCCTCTCCCTCTTCCCTGCCCCTCATAGAAAGAAGTGGCCATGGTAAAAACCCCTGCCATTCTCTTTCCCCTCAAAAAAATAATTTTCCTCTAGGAAAAATAATCTTTCTTTCTTTTGTTAATAGTTTCCTTGTTTCATCCTTCTTCCTATAAAAACCTTCCACCCTCTATAACCCCTCAGAGCACACTTCTAGTTATATATCATATTATATGAATAAAATAAATTATTTCACACATTCATTTTGTATCTGCATGACAGCCATAATTTTTACTATTAACTTTGGTGTAGTGATGTGGGCAAATGATTGACTCAAATGTGTTTAACAGAAAACAGAGTCCAGATAGCTAATATGAAATTCAGAAAAATCTTTTGTAGTAAAGCGCATTGAAAAATATCAATATAATTTAACAGTCATATTTTTAAAGCATGGGAGGAAATTAGAGGCTTGACATGATAAGAAATAGGCTTACCAGACATACTGTTTTAAATAGGACAGCAAACAATGGCACTGTCTCATTTCAAATGGTACATATGGTCAGCCTGAAAGGAAAGCTATCCAGAATGATGAATGCTAGACAGGCTTTTGGGACAGGAATCAAAGCCCGAGACCCAGCAGAGTGGGAGGTAGAAGCACTTGGCATGATGTTGGGATTTTTCGAGGGCAAACTAACAAGGGAAAATCTCCCTTTTCTTTAAAATGAAGATGGTGAAAATATTTGCTTGTTCGGCCTTAGCTGTAGACAGACTGAATAAAAGAACAAGTAATTAACCACTGAGAATTCCTAACCATAAGCTAGCACACACCTTGCTTGTTTGAGGAACTGAAATAAGGTAGATTTGGAGAGAATATAATAAACTAAAAGAGTAGTTGTGTGACTTGGGAATAGGTTCTCATCTAGGTTCTTGTCTGTTTGTTACACTAACATAGAACTCTATTTCATTGCATAGTTTACCAATGAGGGTGTTTCTTGATTCACATTGTAAAAACCCAAACATGACTCTTGTCACAGTGCACAAATGCATTTACCAAAATTAAAATCTCCAAGATGTTTTCGAGGGTGGAAAAGGGGCCACATGTTAAACCTGACAAGCTCAGGGGAAGCCTGAATAGCGAGCATTACAAACTCAGAGACTGAAAATAACTACATAGGCTGATCTGAGCATAAAAATTCTTAACTAAATTAGGCCACGTTGGGAAGTCACATCTTAAGCCTGAAACTTCCTGGACAAAAGTCAATCTTCACCTTAAGTGAGACTGTCTATTGTCTTTCTGCATCTAAGATAACACACCCTTGGAATGCCAGTAATCCCTTTCTTGGCCCCTGCTCCCCACCCCAGGGTACAACCCTTTACACCCAAGAAGGAGACCACAGAAACCCTCATTGTTATTCTGGCTCCCTGATTACCATCCCCATGTGCTGTAAAATGGTAACTATTAACTATCCTGTGCCCACCAGTGTAAAAGAGGTCTCTCCAAATTACTTTGTATTCAATTCCAGAGATTTGCCTGCTTTCTCCCACCCTAATAATCTACCACCAATTGATTTCATGGTAACCCTGCCTTACATCTCCTCCCTTTCTGTTAATGTATAAAATAAACTGCAAAACTGCCATTCTTCAGAGCACTCTCTCAGCAATTATTGTCAGTTTGGCTCAAGTAAACTTTTATAAGCTTTCTCATAGGCTGGAGGTTCTTTCATTGACAGTTGGTTACATGACAATGATATTTACTTGAGTTTTTATTTTGTCATTTGATCTTCCAATCATTCTATTTCCCCAAGCAAGAACATTAAAAAAAGCAAGAGTTGCTTTTATATAACTCCCTTCCCTCCTCTCACAATTTTTATTTTCTTTGAAACAAACATTATTTCCCTTTGCTGAGATGGACAGTTAAATTAATAATCCCTAGAGGGAAAAAATCTCAAAATGAGAAATTAAACTTGAACTAAAATTGAAATATTAGTTCAAAAACTCAGAAAGAGTATTTATTCTTAAACTTAGATGTTTCTCTGAGCTCCAATTCCCTGATAATTGAATCTGAATCTATTTTTGTCCTCTCTCACTCACACCCATTTTAGGAAAAACAAGGCATTCTGGGGAAGCCCTTGGGTTTTCTACCTCTTCAGTTACCTCTGAGCTTCTTTTTCTTGGTTCATAGGGGCTATGGGAATCTGAGAGCCTTGTGGGTTTTTTTGTTTGTCTGTTTGTTTTTTTAATTTTGTGGAAGGGTGCGGGGGCGGTGGGGGGGATGTGGGTAATTCTCTGGCTGGGAATCGAACCCAGGCCACAGCGTTGACAGCACCAGCGCCAAAGCCTTAAGCCACTACACCACCAGGGAACTCTCAGCCTTGCGTTTCTGTAAGGGAGCAAGCTGTAGGTTTCAGTTGGGAATTTCCAAATCTCTCTTCCCATCTTCACTTGCTAGAGGATGCCTCCCCTCGCTCCTCCTCTTTTCCTAAAAGTACTTACCTTCCTTGGGGCATAATTTCTACAAGGAGTACCAAAAAGACAATTATCTTTTCTGCCTTATAGCACAAACCTATGAGGCAAGAAAGCACAAAGGGGCTGGCTGGCTACTTTCTTGGAGTGGACATAAGTGGAAAAAAAGTGCTCAATGACAAAGCACAAATTAATATCTTCATATCCAATTATGCAGTCTCACAGCTTTTATATAGGTGTACCCTTCCTTCATAATCTGAAATACCTGATAAAGAAGGAAAAGGCCCATCACTAACTTACTGTCCAATTTGTAGGTGACTGAAGGAATGTCTTACCCCTCCATCAGTGGCCTGGCCCTTATAATTTTATCACTGTACAATCAGTTTTTCATTCCTGAAATCTGAAACCAGGAAAAAGAAGAAAACTCAAATTACCAATGTCAGCCTACATTTATTTAAAAATTATGTTGTTCTACATATGGAGATGCCTCCTGTTCTCTAGCAATCTTTCTAAACCCTTTACACTAGCTGTATCCTTCAGGACATTAAAACGACGAAATCACATTTTAACTTCCATGGGCAGATATTAATACAAAGATTTTGCCAGGATTAATACAGACAGAAGAATGTTCCTTTTGATAAGGAACCAATGGAAATACATTTACTTTATATAAATGCCTTGTCAAATATTCACTTATAATTAAACTAAAGATATTATTGTACTAAAAATGACACATGATCATTTCTCAACATGCTAGAAAGTCTATCGTGGAACATCAAGGTGCACAGCCAGATGACACTTTAAAGAACATGTGTTGTTGGAGACTAACCTGGGCCAGGAATGGAACGGCTGTTAGTGTTGTTGGATCTTTAGTTTCTTGGGAATGTGTAACTGTGTTAATTAGTTGAAAAATGCTGCTTTGTTTATATTTTTACTTGTCTGTGTGCTCTTAACTGAAATCATACTATATTGAAATTTTATTGTTCTCATATTTTATGTCAGTCTGAAAAATAGGTTGGGGAAAAGAGCATCTATAAACCTCTTTTTATATTGCATTTATTATGTGGAACTGGGACTCTCTAAGTTCCATCAATTTTGAAATTATGAAGTGGCCACAGAAAGAATTTCTTGTAAATACTGGAAAAAAAAAAAAAAAAGAACCTTTAGGAGAAAAGTACCAAATGAAGGATTGCAATGGGTGATGGTATTATATTTCCTCACATTCGCACCACACTTCAAATAATCTTCTTTTTTCATAATATGGTTGCAAATATAATTTAATTTAAAGCTGACATCACTAACACATAATCAATGCCGAGTACTTTATCAGTTATGAATTTTTTGTTTTGTCTGTTTTTGTATGTGGAGAAAAGGGACTCAGGTCATGTTTTGGAATACACATACTCTAGCACCACCCACTGGGAGTCGGTATATAGTGCCCCAAATTGCAAGAAGCCCCACATCTGAAATTTTTCTTCAAAACTTTTATTTTCTTGTTTTTTCTCCTTTTTATATTCTTTGTTTCTTGTTTCTCTACTTACTCTTCTTTACTTCCCTTTACCTATTAGAAATACTCTGACTTCCTCAATTTTTATACACAACTGTTTAAAACAAGAACTTCCATGACATGAACAGATTGAAGATAAGAAAAGGAGGTTCATGTCAGGTCATGTGTCTTTATCTTAAAAATGATGGGTCATAGCTAATAGATTATTCAAAAGGCATTGTTTTATATTTTAAATATTAATATCTAATATTTAGTATTTGCATGCCTGGACTCCATTGAATCCTGACTTTTCTACTAATTAGCTGTGAGGCTGCACAACTTTCCCAAGCCTTTAATTTCTCACTTGCAAAAAAGGCCCTGGGAAGAATACATAACTCATAGCAATGTTATGAGAATTGAATGATATATATATATATATATACACATGAACTCTTCAGCAGAGCACCTTCTCATGCAGTTAATAGGTAATAAGTGTTTTTCATTATTGTTACAGGCACTCCTCACTTAACGATCGAGCTCCTTTCCTATGACATGGTCGTTAAGTGAATTGGTCAATAAGTGAGGAGTTTAAAGGCAGATGTCTTGTAGTGTATTCTGGAGCCATAGTATATGTATTTTTAATAGATATCATGTGACACCACACTTATACACAAAATATGTAGTCTCACATGACTGCGAATACTTGTAGTAAATACTAATCAACTATGGGAACAAGACAAAGACTGAGAAGGGAAATTCCCAAGGCTCATACAGCGACAGAGAAAGGAATTATCTGTGCTGGAGAACTGGTCCTAAGTCTGACCAGTTACTGAACAGGTAGGTTGTTCAGTGAGAAGTGTCTGTACTTTTCTAGGGACAAAGTCCATGTTTTCATTTATCTCTCTAGCCTTAGAATGCATATCAAGGGGTTTATACATGATAGAAACTTAATAAAAGCCTTTTAAATAGCATTTGGAAAACAAATTATTTGCAAATAAATAGTGTTATTATTCCTATCCTTGAAAATCTAATTTTTTTGTAACAAAAAATATCTGAATATTTTAAATCAGTATTTCCTGCCTAAATATATAGCACAAAATGTATAGTATAGTTAAAAACAAACAAACAACAACAACAAATTATTACTATGGCTATGAGCCAGACACTCTGCTAATCGCTTTGTAGATATTATTTCAATTACTGGACAAAGAGTCCAGAAACTTGATTTCCATTCTCACTTTTATTATTGACTTTCTAAGTAAACTTTGAGCACTGCTTCCTAGAACTTAGTTTGCTTGGAGAGGTGTCACTTACAGCATGACACAGGCGGTGGGGTGAAGGGGAAGGGCGATGCAAAGTGATGAAAGGCAGTAGCCAAAAATATATTATAAGCAGAGGCAAGGGGCTCCAGCCTCAGGGACTGAGCCCCGAGTTGGGTGAATGCGTAGCTTTTATTGGATAGAAAGCAGAAGTGAGCCTTGTATGGGGAAGTAAAAACCTTCCTCTTTCCAAGGTCTGTCATTATCAGATCTTAAGGCTGTTCCTGAAAGTCCCCATTGTGTTCCAGCTGTATTGTGCCTTTATGCATATAGATAACCCCAAGGCATGGAGTCACTGTTATTATATAAACATCCATTAAGGGAGGGAATGGATGAGCTCATCCCATCAGATCTCAGGCTAAACTATACTGGAAAGCAAGGCAGCCAGGAGCAAGGGATTAACCTCAGAGAGGGTGAGGGTCTGTGCCTCACCTCTGTAGAGCCCAAGCTGTCTCCTGATGGCCCCTATGTGACTATGCCTGTCTTAGGTTGTTCCTCTCTTGAGGAATCTTACCCATCATTGACTAATCAGCCATCCTCCGGGGCCATACAGTGTGATGTGACATATGTGAATGAAGGAGGAGGTCAGTTCTGTAGCCTAGACATTCCATGTCCCCGTGGCCTCCATGCTTAGCTGCTGCCTTAGGATGTCATGGGGAATGTGTGCGGGGACAGACAGGTCTACAGCTGCAAGACAACAGAGAGCAATGGACTATATACCATCATTAGAATTTCTTTTAGCTCTGTTAGCATTATTATGATTCTGCCAACTTTATAAACTAGAGTTGAAGTAGTATTGTAGAGAAATATTGCCACCCAACATGGCCGATAGCCTAGTCTGGGACCCTACCCGCCAGCACCACCACCTTGAGTCACTTCCTGGTTCTTCTCCCTGAACTCCTGTTCCTGCCAACCCAAGCCAGCACTTGGGAAACTGATGATTATTATGGAAATGCTATGGTATAAATTTCCTCACCCTGCCTATGTCCGGGGCTCAGACTTTGAAAACAACTCCTCTGAGCCCACAGGCGTAAAATAAACAACCTGAACTTGCAAGTACTCTGAGTGCCACTTGGTCTTTCCGACAGGTGAATGCGTAGAGCCTTACGCAACATTCAGAAGGTAGAGCCTTTCCACAACAGTATAATTCAGCATTTTTACTAGCTGTTCTTCTCTTTCTCTTTATTCTAAAATGAAAAGAACAAGTGAGATGCAATTATAGATCATTACAGTAGGAAGAGATATCAGAAGTCATTTAATCAAACTTCTACTCTTATTTAATTAAACACACACACACACACACACACACACACAAACTGTATTCTGCCCAAGATCATAACAATAAATGCATCAATACTGAGTTTATTTCAGACAATTTGGAAGAAGTGGCAGACCTGACTTTTGTATACTTTAGCTTCTCCATGATGGGAAGAAAGAAGAAGGCAGTGTGGGGCCAGAAGTATATATTTTAGTCTTAAATGTAGTTGTGATATTTTTAGACAGCCACTGTGAAATGTTGACCTGAGGAAATCTAAAAACACTAAGACCATCTTGCATGTAATATATATCTGGGGAGACATTCTGAGGTCTACTACTCTGAGACATTTTCATAAATAAGAAATCCTTTTTTCCTTTCATTTAAATTTAAATTATATTGTACAAAGTTTGGAAGAAATATAATAAAGTCACCTATAATTACCTGACTCCAAAAAATCACTTATATAGTTTTAAATATTTTTTCTATGCATATATTATAAAATTGTTGTGGTTACAGAGTTCATTACAAAGTTCTGCTACTCAATTGCAATTTTTGTCATACTGTTACATAGTCTGTAGGCATCAAATGCTTGCAAATTTACCTAGCAAATAATCATATCATGATTTATGTTAACTGCCCTCTCCATACTGTTGAGCATTAAATTGTTTTCCTTTCTTCTTTCTTTTCTTTCTCCTCCTCTCCCTCTCTTTCTTCCCCCTTCTGTCCCTCCCTTCTTTCCTCTATCTCTTATTTTATTTCTTGCTCATATTTTAAATAATGCATTACATTCATGGCTTTCTCAATGATTTGTAGTCTTTCTGATGAACTCGGCCTAAAGTGGCTCCTGAACCGTAATCTTACTCAGTTCACCTCTCCCTCCCTTCCCTTGACTTACGGGGGCTCAGCTCAGCTCGGGAAACTGAAACCTATTTTTGACCAATCAGACATAACCACCTATGCTCTCCTCAGCATTTGCCCACCATGACCCCTTACCTATATATCTTCCCCTCCCCACGGTCAGGGCTGCTGCTTTCCTCCCTCTGTGAGGCAGCCCGGCAGTGCCCCTAATGACGCTTGTTACTGTTGCCTGGCATTTCGGCTCACATCTCTAACACTTTGGTGCCGAAACCCAGGAGGGAGCGCTGGGACTAGTACGATCTCTGGGCATGGGGTTGATAGGCCCTCCCGACCTTCCCTTCCTGGACCCTACCGAACCGGGCACACCGGAGTCTCTCCCACCTTGCCTGCTGCTGATAGGCGTTTAGGCCCTCTCGACCCCCTCCCCTCTCTACTCCATTGTTTCCAGGGTGAGTATTGTTGGCAAACCGCTGCTCTGCTTTGGGCCTTCCGTCTGCTTTCATTCTACAATTGTCCAGGAGCCTGGCTGGGAGGTCCCCTCCTTTCTTTGGGGGCCTTCTTTCCCGGTGATGAGTGGGAGAGAGAGACCACCCTTACGCTTTGGCTGGAAGAATCTAGACAGCAACGAGGATGCTCTTTGCCTCTCTTTTCCTATTGGTTGCCTAATTATACTCATCCTCTATGGCTTAATGGGCTGCTTGTATTCTAAACCCCCTCAGAACGAGCCACTGGGCTGTCCCCTTGCCAATCTCAAGCCTCTCGGATTGGCGGGTGAAATTAAGCCTAAGCAACTAAATTTTCTTTGAACATGGCCTGGCCACAATATCAGCTTGACAATCAGTCTCAATGGCCTGCAAATAGGAACTTTGATTTCAATATTCTCATGGACTTGTGCTGGCCAGGACTCCAGGACTCCTTAGGTACAAGCTTTTTCACCCTCTGCTCTCATCCCTCTCTCTGCCAATTTTGTTCTACTTTTCAGATTCTTCTAGCTTTTAAATCTAAGCCTCAATCTCGATCCCCTCCTTCTTGGGCATCGACCCCCTCCCCCTCCCAAAGTCCCTTTTGAGCCGACTGATCATGTAGCCCCCATACCCTGGGCTCCGCCACCCCCTGACAACCCTCCACAACCTCCAGCCCCGCGCCTGATGTCCTAGCTACTCCCGCTCCTGATCCTAACCTGCCACCATCTCCACAACCCCCCCATTTCCACCTCATACCTGTTCAAGACACCACTCTCCTTCCTCCCATCCCCCTTCTGCTGGAATTTTCCTTGCACAAAGTTCCAGGGCTGAAGGAATTGTTCGAGTTCATGTTCCTTTCTCTCTTGTGGACCTTTCCCAAATTGCCTAGGTTCTTTCTCCTCTGACCTGGACACCTATATTAAAGAATTTAGATACGTTTCATTTCCCAGTCTTATGACCTTACTTACCATAATATCTTCATTATCCTTATCTCTACCCTACCCCCTACCTAGAGAGAGCGGGTCTGGACTACTGAACAGCAAGTTGCTGACAAAGCCCAGGCCAAAACTCTAATGTTCCCCTTGGAGTGGTGGCAGTGAGAGAGGAGGCTCTGCCTGGGGAGTTACCCACCCCATATCTAGGTGCCTGACTTACCTAGCATGCCTGTCTTGGTGCAAGGATATTCCCTGCAATAAATCCCTCCTGCCCTGGTGCAAGGATGCTCCCTGCAATAAAACAATACATCCTAAATTCTTTTTTTCTGTAAGCAGGGAGAAAGGGAGCCAATAGAATAGGGATCTGACCAGCAAAGGACTTTCATGAAACTTAAAGAACTGCCCCACCTGGGAATCCTGAAGTTCTTAGCCATTCCCACACTTGGAGTGGGACCCTACATCCTGCAATCCCATCTTTTCTTTTACCCCTTGGAGAAATGGCTGGAATAGAGGGTCCCTTCTCAATACAGGTGCCCTTCTCAATATCAGATATACAGAAATTTAAGAAAATAAGGTAAAACCAAAAAAAAAAGTCTATTGAAAGGAAAAATACACTCCAAAGAGATAGGAGCAAACTTGAGCAAGCACATAGCTCAAAAGCCCCAATTGACAAGGCTGTGGTAACTATTCTCTTTGGCCTGTGGGGAAGCCCTGCCTCATCTAGTCAGAGAACTTCTTTGCTTAGCACCGGTGAAATAAGGGGAATGATGTCATCTTTTCTCAGTGCATGGGCGTATCAAATTGGTCATGGTATACATATAAGGTAATAAAGCATATTAGGATATGTTGGGGGATAAGGATGATCTGGATAGAGATTTAATATCACCTTGAAGCTGGCCAAGCTCAGCTAAACTTGTGTCCCAAGATCAGGACTGCTATTTCAAGCAGGGGCAAGAGTAGCCCCATCAACTATTTGATTTTGCAGCTTGCCAAGTTCAGTAAGCCAAACTTGGTTCTTGTTAACCCCCATCCCACCCCCAAAGCTGGTTTTTCTTAGCTCTTTGTCTCTAATGGCCTACTTCATAATGGTATGAGAAACTGGAGCTCAGGAAATGGTCTGAAAGGAAAAGAAAAAGAAGGATGGAGACATGAAGGCAGGCTGGAAGAGATAAAAATGGCTAAAGGAGTATTTTAAAGGTGTCTACTATTTGGTTTCAAATTGGTTATTCTCAAACCTTTGGTAAAGTTGGCTTCAGATTGAACATATGTGAGTAGTTCTGATAAAATCCAAAAAAAAGAAAAAAAAAAGAAAAAAAAAGAAACAAAGAAAAAAAGAAGGCGCTTTAAAAATCAAGCCTCTCTCAGGCCAGCATTTTAATTTCCTTGGAGCTATGGGAAATGAATAGAAGACCTTGGGTTCTCTTTGGAATTGCTAATCGTTCTTTTGTGTTCGTAAGATTACAGTAGAGGTGCTAATTGTTTGCCTTTTAGTTGTCAGAAAAAAATTAAGGTTCTGAAGGTTATAAATGGTAATTAATATAAGAAAAAAATGTGTGTTTTGAAAAGGTATAAGGTATGGAAATACATTTTTGAAGGAACTGAAGGAGAATAGTTTGTCATAAAGATGGTTATTTCTGGATGAGTACACAGAAATGGACAGACTAAGGGAAATTAGGGAAAGTTGTGGAGGGTTTGTGAGAGAAAGCCTTGAAGTTTTGACATGTAGTTAATGTGAACAAGCTTAAGGTCCCTCTGACCCACTGTTACATCCCTGATGAGAAGGCTCAGATCCTAAGGAAGGCCAAGGAATTTATTTCAATGTCTTTAGCAACCAAGACAGGAAAAGTGAGGAAAAAAGGAACAGTGAGATGAGAAACAAAACCAGAGACAGGCCAGACTTTTGGCCACAGAGACCAAGTTACAGAGACCAAGGCTAAAGCCACCTCAGGGACACCCCAGGAACCCCAGAAAAAGAATGTCAGAAAAAGAAGCCTGCTTTGGGTGAGGAAGCCCAGACCTCTGAAACAAGGAGCGCCCTAGTTCTCCAAAGCAGCTGTGTGGCCCCTACGAAAGCCTAAAGGGCACAAGAGGAGGGATTGCTCCCAAAGAGAAGGATTTTTCAGCTTTGATCTTTCCTCCTTTACTTCTTGGCTTGCCAACCTTCCTGGCTTAAAGTAAATGTTTCTCAAATTTCTTTTGTTTATTGTCACAGGAATCATGTCTTGCTGATGTATTCAATGCGCTCCCATTTGCAGATGTCTCGCTACCTGGATGCTAAGGGATACAGGACAACCAAAGACTAAAATTTTCCTCCAGTGACCTGATGACCAATTTCACATTAAGGACTGTCAGGATACAACTGATAGCCCAGCAAGGCTTCCAGCCCATCTTGCCCAAAGAAGTATATCTGTTGGGGTTGGCAGGTGTTTTACCAACTTTTTACAGTTCCAGATGCAGGCCTTCACTAATCAAAAGGTCACCAAACTCTATATGAATGCTGTCCCAGCATCCTGCCTGCCTTTACTCCCCAGATCAACACTCCATTACAACAAGAAATAGCTAGAAGAGCCGAGACTTTCTCCCCTTTCTCATATAACAAAAGGCTGGAAATGATGGACTCGGCCTAAAATGGCTCCTAAACCGTTATCTTAATAACGGTTTTGGCTCACATCTCTAACACTTTCTACTAAATAAACTGTCACAATGGTTGTCACATTGCTTTGTTAAATTTTCTTATCTCAAAATGTATAGAATTTAATGATCCCACAGGAATATAAAGTCATACAAGTTTTTCTATACTCTCAAATGCAGTGTGAATGAGCATAATAATTTTAGTCTATTTACATTTATTCTTATTACTAACATAGTTGAATTTATTTCAATAATTATATTTTGTTTTTGTCCTGCTTTCTTTATGTTTTGTTCACCCTTTCTGTTATCACTCTCTTTTCTTTCAATAAATAATTATTGTAATCTCTACAATAATTTTTTAGAAACAATATACTAAACTTATTTTCTTACCTGAACTTCAAATTATATTTGAATATATAACTTTAAATGTATAAACATTTTCCTTGGGTATGCGAGGAGGGACCTCCCTAAAGAACAGAATTATCTTCTGGAGGGTGGGCCACATGTAATACAGGCTTTTCCCACTAGATCAGTGGTACCCAAACTTTTTCTATTTGTGTGCTCTTTTTAAACCCATTTCTATAAATTGTACCCCTTGTTTTTAAGACATCTGTTTTTAACTACTGACACTTCTGTTCAATGCCTATCTTAATGTAAAATAATGAAAATGAGGTAATGTTAGGAAAGAAAAATAACTACATTAAAAGTACAAACCACAGATTCAATTTTACAATATTCATAACAGTGAAATACTGATAATGATCAAGTATTTAACAAACTTTAAATTTTTATTAATAATGATATTTGTGTTATCTGAAAATAATTACTATGCAGATTACTAGCCAATTGAAAAATTGTTAGTAAGATTATTGAGCTTGCTTTGATGCACTTAGTTTCCTGAAATCAGGCTCAAAAGATGTAAGACCTGTGCTTAAACTTGGGCTTGCATTAAGCTTGTTGCAGTACTTATTTTTATGAAGATGTAAGAAGAAAAAAAACCCTCTCCAATAGTTCAGTATTAGTGAATGGCAAGAGGTATTTGAGTGCCTCCTCACTGAGATGTGCCTCCTCACATCTGCCCAGAAGATAATAAGATGCTTCCTTTTAAAATCAGAATTTTAAAAATCAGTTGAAAGTTTGATTAACTGCTTTTTTTTTGTTGATTGATAGTTTAGCTTCTTTGAAGAATTATTCATTGAAGGGATATGCAATCCAGTTTTTTCCTTTTCTATGTTGAGTGAAGTACTTCTAAAAGGACACTTTAAGACCTTCCAACTGACTTACAATATTTTTTTTCACATTTTGGGATAGGTGCAATTCACTCTCAGATAAGAAGTGATACAGTTTCAAAAACTTGAGGCTGACCTCTTTCAGTACACACTTTCCTAAAGTCCAGTATTTTAATCATTAACTCAATTTTTTTGATACTTTGAATATGGTAATTCAGCTGTTTTGAAATACCAAATTGAGTTTGTTTCTTCAAAAATATCTGGCAAATATGCAAGATTTTGGAAGCCAATCCCTGTCCTGAAACTTTGGAGCAAGAGGGAAATGGTATCTTGACTTCATGTCTAAGTTCGAACACCCATGTAACTGCTTTGTCACAGGACAGCCACCTTACCTTCCTATGCAAACGACTGTGAACACTGTTCATTTCTTCACACAGTGCTTTAAACAATCTGGAGTTTCATGGTTGTGGCTTAATAAAATTTACAACTTTTACAGCCTCATCAAGGACATCTTTCAGGTCACTAGGAAGAGGCTTGGATGTAAGACTTAGTCTATGAATGCAGCAGTGGGTCCATGGTACATGGGGAGCTACTTTAATTCAGCTGCATAGGCTTACAAAACAATCTGACACAGGCTTGCTTCCTTCAGTGCATACACTACAACAATTCAACCAACTAATGTACTTTTCAATGAAATAACCATTGATTACATTTAAAATATCTTTGCCTGTAGTACGCTCTGTCAGTAGGTAATAAAGCAACAGGTTTTCCTCAATTTCATTTTCTACCAAGTACCTCATGATGACGGGCAAAATAGATAAATCAGCAACATCTACACTTTCATTGACCTGGATGGAAAATAATTTCCTTTTTCTAATTCTATCTACTACTACAGCTTTAAAAATTGTCAGACATTTCCTTAATTTATCAAGATGCTGTCTTGTTTGAAAAACAGATAGTATTGATTTTGCAGACATGTTCTTCCTAAAACACACAAAAAATGGTATCCTTAATATAAGAAGAAATTAAATCTTTAGCCAATTAAATTTTCACCTCATTTAGCTATGCAATAAGCAATAGAATATGAAGCCTCAACTGTATCTCATTGTCTTTCTTTCCTGACATCATGTATAAAGTAACAGTTGGATGCATTCTTAAGTGCCAAAAATAATGTATTTCCTTGTTTTGATAAATAAGATGTTTAGTTTTTAAATGTTGCATGAATAGAGAGTGTTTCATGCAAACATTGGATAATATTTCTCCACTGGCAACACACAAAGGCTTAGGACAGCCATCATCCCCTACAAATGAAAAATTATAGATAATATACTCCTCAGAGTATTTTCTTTTTTCCTGTGTGGTATCTGAGGCACGCACCTTTTTACTATCTCCTGGTGTGGGTGTACTCGTAGCTGGGGACACGTGTTGAGAAGTACTTGGCGATGAGTTATAATCCACATCAAGTTTTGATTTTGTAACTGTTCCTGTTTTCAACCATTGATCTATAAATGACATGCTTAAAAATCACTGACAATAATAACTGAAACTATGTTAAACATTAAGTAAAAAACTACTTTCTAAGAATCATGATTAAAGACAATACATTTACTTTTACTCAATCAATAACTAAACTGATCAAATACTCAGGCTTCGGATGTATTATTTGTTTGGGGACATTCCAGAAATGTTGCAAATGGATTGTTCTGAAACTATAGATAATGTTTAGTGGAAGAGTGGTTTAAGGGAAGGGTTCATAGCCACGCCGTCACCAATCATCATTCACTAATGTGATCTAATGTTGAAGTGTCTCCATTAACAGTGATTCAAACTTAACATTTATTGTTTTATAACTAACATTTTGCTTTTTTAAACTTTACTTGATTTTTCAGCATTACTGATTATTCTTTATGTACTCCTGAATAGCCCAGCAAGTACCCCTGGGGATATGTGTACCACTGTTTGAGAACTGATGCATTACATGAATGTTCTGGAATGCATCTGCATCAGTGTACCAGCTGGCATTATGGGAGGCTGCATTCATCTTCAGTACATTTTTTTAATGTGTTTGGCATTGTGAGAGATTTATACAAACAACCTGTGGCATGACAACACACGTGTCTACACTGAGCTGAGTGTTCAGCAATTTTTGACCAAAAATGGCATAATCTTTTTGCCTCACCCTCCGTATTCACCTGATCTCACCCTGATGAAAAAAGTTTTTATATGGAAGTTTTTCTGTTGTGGAAGAGATGAAACAAAAAATGGCAGAAGCACTAAAAGGCATCAAAATTAAGTTCATAAGTTGTTTTCAGCTGTGGAAAAAGTGTTTGCATGGGCATATTGCATCAAACAGAGAGTACTTTGAAGGTGACTAAAATTTAAATATGTAAGAATAAATACACAATATTTTATTATAAAATTTCAGTTTTTTGGGGGGTACCTACTCATATTCTTTAAAAGTTGTGTTAGTGAGATTTTTCTATGTAAGCTCTTTCATTTTCCTTTGTTTTTTTTTTTTTTTAAATGTGGGTAGTTCCCTGGCTGGGAATTGAACCTAGGCCACACTGTTGAGAGTGCCAAGGCCTAGCCACTACACCACCAGGGAACTCCAGTTTCCATTTTTTAAAATATAACTTTCACGTGACAGTCTAAAAGAAACAAACCTACAATCAAGGCAATGTAATGTTATAAAATACTGTTATTATGACCAGGAAATAACTCAGATAAAAACATGACTTTTCCTTAAGGTGATTTTTAAAAAAATGATTAAGGTATATACCCTATAAACAACAAAAATATATGTGGCATGATCCTGTTAGGGCAATGGAAATTCAAGTCTTTCCCCTATGTGACAAAATTGACACTAATTTTGCTCAGAAAAATAACCATTCAACTTAAGAGAAGAAGTGGAGAGAACAAAGTTAATAAACTTGAATAAATCCATTGTATTATCTTGTGTGGTAGATAGAATTCTAGGTTGATCCCCAAAATACTTAATCCTTAGTGAAAAAGCCTTGTATAACCTCCGGGATGGGCAGGACTATAAATACGATGGGGTGTTACTCCCATAATTATGTTACATTTTATGGCAAAAATAATTTATTGAGATATAATTAAAGTTCTTAATCAGATGACTTTAATTTGAATAAAGGGGAAGTTATCCTAGGTAGGCCTGGTCTAATTACATGAGTCCTTTAAATTAGGGACTGGAGCTCTCCCTGAAATCAGAGATTCTCATACTGACTTCCAAGAAGTAAGCTCCATATTGTGAGAGGTCTGAGAGAGGGCCATGGGGAAAAGAACTGCAAGTAGTCTCTAGCAGTTAAGCTTAGCACCTGGCTAACAGCAAGCAAGAAAATGGGGACTTCAGTCCTACAACCACAAGGAACTAATTTCAGTCAACAGCCATGTAAACTTGGAAGAGGATTTTAAGGTCTAGAAAGGACCACAGCCTGATCAACATCTTGATTACAACAATGTGGGATCCTAAGCAGAGGACTCAGCTAAGTTGTAGCTAGACTAATGATATACCCAATTACATTTACATGTAAGTTTAACAAGAGAAGAAACCTTGACAATTTTTTTCCCACTACTGCATTTTGGGAGTTTACAACAATTGGAAGTTAAACACAAGTATATTATATGACCCAGCAAGTCTACCTGTAAATATTTACCCAAGAGAAATAAAAACATATATCCAAATAAATATATATTTATAAATAGTCATAACATAATAGCCTAAAGTTAAAAATAGGCAAAAGAGCTTAACAACAGGTGAATGGAAAAACACATTGTGGTGTATCCACACAGTAGGAGTACTCAGCAATAGAAAGGAATGAACTACTACAATACAAAAAGACGGGTGATTCTCAAAAACCTGCTGAGTAAACATGAAAAATCTAGATATAAAATAGTTATGAGAAGGATTCAGGAATCAGGAAAGTCGTGGCATTAACTGCCATTTGAAGTTCATTATGGTTCTGAGATTCTTAGATTCTGTGACCTGTTTTATTACATTTTTATTGTCTCCCAACTCCATATGTGTTTAACATTGATTGTATTTTATATTTACATAACAATTAAATGTTGGTTTGTAAATTTTTAGGTGAATTTAAACATGTAAACTGGGTTCGTTTGTTCAGTGCTACCCCTGGTTTTTACCTCCCTCAGTGCTACAGGAACCCCAAGTATTTTTGTAACCCACCCCATATAACTAGAGGAAACTGCTATGTTTTATTCTGATTTAGTTATGTGTGGGTGTTACACGACTTTTATTTACATGACTATTTTTAGCAAAATATTAATCACATTTGGTAAATAGTCAAAATCTGTCCTCAAATTTTATGTTTTTTTAAAAGGCTGTAAAAAAGTTTGTATTATGTGCTAAAACTGCCTGAATTTCTTGTTATGACACAATGGATAATTTTTGAAAAATACATATAGACATATGTTTTAACAAATAATTCAATCATTTCATTTTAAGATATGCCTATAGTTAAGATTTTCTATTAAATTTCATTTTGTTCATGCATGTTTACTAAGCTCCAACCATTTAAATTATTCATGCTTTAGATCTGAGCACTCCAGTATTTAGATAATTAGAGTTATAAATACCAATTCTGAGAAAAAACTGGACCATTAATCTGGCATTAACAATGTCTAACTTAACTGTTAACCTTTGGGAAAAGAAAAAAGAAAAAGCAGGCATAAAATTTGAAACAGAACCATGACATTTAAATATTTATTAGGATATCCATATTAACAATAAGATACTTTATATGTACTGTATATATAAAAATGATCGTGGCCATCCTAACTTCAGCATCTGCTTTTAATAGGCTTTCAAGATTTGAGACACTAATTGATCAACACTTTCTTGCTTTTAGTATTTGACAGATAATTAGCTGCTTTAATTAAGGGCCAATGAGGAACTTATACCATAAAACCCACATAGAAATCAAACCTATGATTATTCCAATGTTTTAACCAAGGACACTACAGACATAAACTCCAGGTTAATGACAGTAAAGAGCACAAGAAAAAGTCTATATTAAAATACCACTATGTTACCTTTTATTATGTCACTGAACATTCTTTCAAATAAATGCATTACATAAGCAAATATTTTCTCCTGTAAAAGATAAGATAAACATGTATATTTGATTCATTTTCTTGCCATAAGTTACATTTGGGTTTGGGAAGGTGAATACAGGCTGTCTGCACATCTGTTAAATGTTTCATTGCAATACCTGTCTATTCTGAAGAGATAGAATAGAATAAAACGTACTTGAGAAGGATCCCATGGGAAGTTCAGGAATGCTAGCTCACCACCACTAGCTGTATGACTGCAGGTAATGTCACATAGCACACCGCTGTTCCCAGGATGGAAAGAAAGAACTGGATCACATCAGCACTTTGTAAAACCAGAACCCAGAGGGCTAGGAGTTTCCCAGGTTTTCAAGTATTTGTCCCAGTAGACTTCCAATTGCTTCATCCCGGCATCAACTAGGCAACTCTCTCATTATTATTTTGTTTCAATATGTTTTATATTGTGCATTTTAGGAAAAACATTTCACTTTGTAGAAAGAAGAGTCTAGTTTCCACAAGTTTTGAAAACCACTGGTCTAAGCTAACACTGACACTCTTTGTAGTTTACAAGTTCTTTGCTCTGGTTTATTCTGATTTGGTGAGCCATTTGCCTCAGTGCACTCAACCACGCAATAAAAACAATAAATGGATAAAAATATCTGCTTCCAGTGGTTTTAATCACCCAAATTTTATTTGGAAGATTTAATTGATTTTTACCTTGCTTACTAAAATTTTCAACAAATGATTCTTTCCTGAGGGCCATTCAATCTCCTAGGTTCACTTTCACTTTGCAAAACCTCTTTAATCACTCTGTCTCATTTGGATAAGAATAGTTTCATTTTCTTCTGATGTGACAAGGCCCTTGCTATGTGTTGTTATAAGAGTATAGTCTCTCTTATTCCACTGTATTAATAGCCTTAACAAATTAATACAAGTTTAGTTTTAGTTTCCAGCAAACTATGGTCTAATCTATGAATAGAGCAAACATTTGTCATCATTTGCTAAAAAGCAGCAATAAAATGTACTTATAGAAAGTAAAGAATAATATAAAAAATTCCAAGTACTTTAAATTCTGAGAGGTGTGTATTGAAAAAAAATATTTTTTAATGCTTCAGAAATGTGGAAAATGGTTTAAAACTATATTGATAGGGTTGTTACTGTTGTCATTAAGTATTTTTAACTAACTGAGTGTTTATTTAAGGGAAAAAAAACAGCTTGAAGAATTACTTTATAAAACATAATACACAGACTTTCAAAAGATATTTGGAAATATGTTTCACAGAAAGTTTCTTCCTGTACACTAATGTGCAACAAGCAAAGTGGGACAAATATAAAAACATTTTATTAACTAAATCATCAACATTAACTTTATAAATAAATGTGGAATACGTTGTGTGTTAAATATTTAAAATGGCTTTAAAGATTTTGCATTTTCCATTGTAATTCTAAGACAGTTTTGCTCTGCATTCTTTCCCTGGGTCTTAACTATCCACCAGTATCATGAAAGCAAAATATATATCACATGTACCATTAAGTTATCCATTTGTCTTCTATAAATAAAATTATTAACATGGAAACAACCAAAGTGCCCTGCGACAGATGACTGGATAAAGAAGCTGTGGTACATATACACAATGGAATATTACTCAGCTGTAAGAAAAGATGAAATATTGCCATTTACAACAAAATGGATGGACCTGGAGATCATCATGCTAAGTGAAATAAGCCAGACAGAAAAAACAAGGAACTGTATGCCTTCACTCATATGCGGAATATAAAACTGAAAGCAAAGAAAAAAGAAATGAACAAACAAATAACCCATGGACACAATCGATAGTTTAATGTTTATTTGGGGATGAGTGGGTTAGGGAGGGGAGAAAGGGGAGGGGGTGGGAGAGGAGTGGGGGAAGCTAAATATAAGGTGATGGAAAGAGAAGTCACATTAGGTGGTGAATGTATACAACAAGCTGACAATGCACTGTAGAATTGTATACCTGAAACCTATGTAATCCTTGCTAACAGATGTCACCCCAATAAGTCTAACAATAAAAATGAATATAAAAAAAAATTTAAAAATATAGTAAAAAAATAAATAAAATAAAATAATTCTCCCATAAAAAACACATAATTAATTATTTTACTAATGGTCTAATTATTACAGAATACTACTATATTACTACAAATTTTAGTTGCATAGACTTTTAAAATCTACAGGGGTAAAATTTTCAGTAGTTAACATTACAGCTAGTGGGAGTTATATTTTTATATGTCCTCTAAGTCATAATTTACATTTTACAGTTGATATTTCATTATGAAAAATTTAAATGATTTTAACCAACTGTTCTCATGTTTAATTTGCTATGATGCTATAAAACATTAGTGTTTTAAAGAAAAGTGAAATAAGAGTATGGATTTGGGGACTTAAAGTTAAGTTAAAATTCAGGGAGTTTCCTGGTGGTGTAGTGACTTAAGGCTTCGGCGCTGGCGCTGTCAGCGCTGCGGCCTGGGTTTGATTCCCAGTCAGGGAGCTACCCACATACAACAACAACAACAAAATTAAAATTCATATTTATAATGGTATACTTGTTTAATTTAATTTTTGTCATAAAATTAATTATCTTCCATGTTTTGCAAAGTTCAAAAGTTAAGTGTTTCTTAGAACATTTTCATGGCTTTCTTGAGCTTTGAACCTAGTTTACTAATCCATTAATTTGTAAGTCATGTTGATTGATTTCCCATTGAATTCATAGTGATTTATCAGCTGCTATAAAGTTAAAGAAAATAAATATTTAATTCATGTGAAGAAGCATTTTTTTTACATATTATTTGCATTTTTGGAAATACTATTCAATTATAACATGATTACTTTCATAACAATTTTAGCTTTTTTAAAGTTCTTTTCATGTTCTGTCTTGTATCAGAGATAAATATTTACAGTCCAAGGATAGGAAACATTCTTTCTTTACAATACCTACTACAGTCTCAGTCACTTATTCTTTCACTCCACATTAGGTCTTAGGAACAGAACAGTTGAGGTTATAACTAGATACTGCTTACAAACAGAAATCTTGCAAGCAAGGAAGTAAGTCTGACAAGGGTCTGTTAGCAAGAGTAAAAGTAAAATATTTGTTATATTGAAATTAATTTTAAAATTCAAACATACCAAGGGAATTAAGGGTAATTTGCAAGACAACATGACTGTATCTCACTACAGCAATTATATGAGTAATTAAATATCAATTATAATACTGATTATTGAGGAGAAAAAAGTTTCTGATAAGAAAGAGAAGGCAAAAGAAAAGTACTCTCAGGTTTTCTGTAGTTTTAAAGGATAATTTTGATTAAGGAAGTTACTGCCTCTGGCATGGCTAGTTCTTCCATTCTTTTCCAGTCCAACTGCAAATAAAAATAATTGTGTGTTTACTTTTTTATCTTTCTTAGGTCTAAGGCAGTGTTTTGTTTTGTTTGTTTGTTTGTTTATTTCCATCACCATATATTTGATTCCCCTTCCCTCCTCTCCCAGTCCCTCCTCACTTACCCTCGGGTAACCACTAAAACATTCACTGTGTCCATAAATTTTTGTTTCTTTGTTGATTTCAGTTTTATATTCCACATATGAATGAAGTCATATGGTTCTTGGTTTTTCTGTCTGGCTTATTTCACATAGCATGATTATCTCAAGTCCATCATTTTGTCACAAATGATACCATTTTATCTTTTCTTATAGCTGAATGATATTCCATTATGTATATGTACCACAGCTTCTTTATCCAATCATCTAACAAAGGGCACTCTGGTTGTTTCCATGACTTGGCCACCGTAAACAATGCTGCAATGAACATTGGAGTACATATATCTTTGCAGAACAATGTTTTCAAATTTGTGGGGAGATACCCAGAATGAGGATTGTCAGGTCATATGAGTGTTTTGTTTTTGAACGAAACATCTTATTTAGACAAAATGGGTTAAATTTTATTTTTTCTTTTAATCCTAAGAAGTTCCATTTCAGATATATGGTTCTTACTTATACATAAAATTTACAATATTTTTTCTCAATAAAAAAGAAAGTAAGAGAAAATACTTCATGTGAAGTCAGGTATAAAAAACATTTTGTCATACTTAAAAAATAACTTGGATACTGTAGTTGAGAACCTTGTGGGTCATTATGCCTGAGCCTTCATTTATGTCTGTTGAACTTGCTGTGTGTCTCACTCTAAGCTACTGGCTGTTGGAAAGAAAGAAAATAAAAAAGATAGTCCTAGAAAACTAAATCCTTACTTCCAGCCTAATAAAGCATGCATGTGTGTGCATGTGTGGAGGGTTGGGAGAGTGTAGACAGGTATTAGCTCAATCTGTGACAAAAAAGTGCCTCAGGCTAGAGCAGATTTTCATTCTCAGGAAAAAAACAGTCTAAGTTGGAAGCCAAAAGCCCGTAAGGGAAAGGTGATAGGGCTGATGGCTGGAATAAGAAAAACTACATGTGGCACTGCTTTAGGATCAGCTCTCTTCTAGGTAAAAACAAATGTTTGGCACTGGACTTGGACTCTGAGTAACTCAAATAGAGAAGAAATAAACCATGAGTCTCCATGAGCATGAACATCCTATGTCATCACTGAGTGTGGATTTTGCTATCTATGGCCACTTATGCCTGCCCCAACTCAGTGCAAAAGAGGAAGCCAACCATTCACTCACTTAGGAATGTGAGAATATGAAAGCATGTGGTTGGAGTGAGAGTCTACAAAGTAACACAATTGCCTTTCTTCTCCCTTTATTCATTCCTTTTTCCTCCCTCACTCCCTCCCTACCTCCCTTCCTTCTTTCTTTTCTCTCTCTTTCTCTCTTTCTTTCAATGTAGTTTGCTTTTTCATGTCTAAACCCCTTCCTCATGCTCTCATGTTGGCTTCCCAACAGCCCTGTAAGCCAGGAGGATTATTATCTCTATTTCACAGACAATGAACCTGCACTGCCTTCAATACATGCTTGCTCTACTCTGCCATGCTCTGCAAGGTCATAGTTAAAGAAACACCACTACTGGATTCTGGTTGCAGAAATGCGGTGGGGGGGGGGGGGGGGGAAGAAACACAGAAGCAAGGAAAGAAAAACTGGGACAGATGGCCATTCCCTGCTGCCCTTTACACTTCATCAATCACTAAGTTATGTGCATTCTAATCTCTTTATTCCATTCACTTCTCCCCCTCCCATCCTCACTGTCCTGACCTTGGTCATCTCTCGTTTGGATGACTGAAACTACCACTTACTGTTCATCCTGTCTGCCTCTCACAGCCATTCTCCACATGAAAACCTTTCTTGTCACTCTCCTTCAGGGGTTCCCCATATCTGTACCTGACTGACTCTTCCAGTTGTAGGCCTCTTGTGTCTGTGCATCCTCTCCTCTGTTCATTCTATTCTGTAATTGTTGGTTCTGTTCTCCACACTAGGTTTTAAATTCCTTGTGAGAATGGACTATGTCTTTTCATCCTCATTTGCCCAGTGTGCATCAAAATGCCCAACTCGTGGTAAGTGCTCCACAAAAATATGTTGAATAAACAAGCTGAAACTCTATTAATACAAATAGAGAAGGGCTGGGGTAGAGTCCTATGTTTACATAGTATTGCATCAGTGAACACAGTCATAGAAAATTGCATGTTTTACGTAAAATTTAATCTGTTTAGAGATAAGGGGTTTTCTAACCTTGGGGAAAGGTTGTTGGAAAGGATCCCATAGTCTTTCTTCACTGTTTCAGTGATTATAATCTCTGCAATAAGAGGACTATTTTTTCCCCGAGTTTTACAATTTTTAAAACTTTTCAATTACATTTGACATACAATATTAGTTTCAGATGTACAACATAGTGATGAGACACTTATATAACTTACAAAAGTCATCATCCCGATAAATCTGGTACCCAGACATAGTTATTACTAGTATTATTGACTGTATGCCCTATGTAGTGCTTTATATCCCTGTGACTATAAATTGGTACTTCTTAATCTCTTCCTCTTTTTAACCAACCCCTCCAACCTTCCTCCCATCTGACAACCATCAAAATGTTCTCTGTATCTATGAGTCTGTTGTCTGTTTTCTATTTTGTTTATTTGTTCATTTTGTTCTTTAGATTCCATAAATAAGTAAACTCATATGACATTTGTCTTTCTCTGTTTGACTAACTACACTCAGCATGTTACTCTCTAGGTCCAACCAGGTTGTTGCAAATAGCAAGATTTTATTCTTTTTATGGCTGAGTAATATTCCATTGTATATAGGTACAATCTCTTCTTTTTTTTACATTCAATATTATTTTATATTAATTTTATATGTACAGCATAGTTGTTAGATATTTGTATACTTTGAGAAGTTATTCCCCTAACTAGTCTTTCACCTTTTCTCACCCACATCCCTAACCCCCTCCCAACTGCCAACCATTCAAATGTTTTCTGTATCTAAGAGTTAGTTTCAGTTTTGTTTATTTTGTTCTTTAATTCTACACATAAGCAAAATAAAATTCCATCTGTCTTTCTCTGATACTGCTCTCAGCACAATACCCTCCATGTTTTTTGGCTGAAGTTTTTAATCCATTTAAATTGAAAAACTATTGATAAATATGTTAGATATGTAACTATTATCATTTTATTAATCATAATTTTGCTTTTATTTCCATCTTAAAGAAGTCCTTCTAGCATTCCTTGTAATTCTGGTTTGGTGGTGATGAACTTTTTTAGCTTTTCCTTCTCTGGGAAGCTCTTTATTTGTCCTTTTATTTTGAATGCTAGACTTGCTTAGAGTAATCTTAGTTGTAAGTCCTTGCTTTCATCACACTGAATATTTTTCAGCCACACCCTTCTGGCTGGCAAAGTTTCTGTTGAGATATTAGTTGAAAGTTTTATGGGGGCTCTCTTATACTTTACTAGTTGCTTTTCTCTTGCTGCTTTTAAGATTCTTTTTTTTTTTTCCTTAACCTTTGAAATTTTAATTGTAATATGTCTTGATGTGAGCCTGTTTGTGTTCATTTTGTTTGGAACTTTCTGTGTTTCCTGGGCTTATATGTCTATATCCTTCACCAGATTAGGAAAATTTCCAGTCATTATTTTTTTAAATAGGTTCTCGATTTCTTGCTTTCTCGCTTCTCCTAGTACTCTTATGATGCATATATTTTTACACTTGATGTTGTCCCAGAGGACCTTTAAACTATCTTCATTTTGTTTTTTTCAATTCTTTTTTCATTTTGCTCTTCTGATTGGGTGTTTTCTGCTTCCTTGTCTTCCAAATCACTGATTCAGTCCTCTGCTCCATCTACGCTGTTGGTGATTCCTTCTATTGCATTCTGAATTTCAGTTATTGTATTCTTCATTTCTGCCTGATTCCTTTTTATGATTTTTATGTCCTTTGTGCTTCTTTTCTCTTTGTTGAAGTTTTCTGAACATACTTATAATCACCATTTAGAGCTCTGTATCTGATAGGTTGATTGCCCCCTTGTTTAGTTCTTTTTCTGTAGTTTTTGGCTATTTTTTTTATTTGGGGTGTATTTCTTTGTTTCCTTATTTTGAATGCCTCTCTGTGTTTATTTCTATGTATTAAGTAGATCTGCTGTGTCTCCCAGTATTACTGGATTGCCTTATGTAGTAGGTGCCCTGTAGGGCTCTAACAGTCTCCCTGGTCACCTGCGTTGTATGTTCCTATAGATTCTGGTTTGATGCCAGTGTTGTGCTTAAAGCTACTCAGCAAAGATCTCAGAGCACACTAATGTCAGATACCACCTACCTGGGACCTGTGGACTTCAATAGTTTTCCAAGAAAGACTGTGATGCAGGTAAGGCTGGCTGTTCATTGGAGACAGTGCCTCTGGCATTGGGAGAGATGGGTAGGATAGGATCTCAGTAAGTCAGCAGGGTGGAGTAAGGAGAGCTCACCAAACCAATCAGGTTCATGTTTAGCTGTATGGGGGGAGGGCACAACAGAAAAAGTGGCACCCATAAGCCAGCTGCATGGGAGGAGAACCCCACTCAAGAAAAATGGAGACTGTCTTCCAGCCCTTGCCCCAAAGCCACATACCTCACTTTGTCCCCTGTATTCCTCTAACTCCCCCTGAGTCACTGTTCCTCTTCTGGAGTTCAGGGTGAGTGCTCATGAGTGACTAAGTCTGTATATAGGCACTTTAAGAGGATCTCTGGATTTCCCAGTCTTCCATCTTACTCAAATGGTCAGAGTCCCCACTGTTTTTCACAGTCAGATGTGGGGCTCTTCTTCCCAGCACCAGTGCTCTGGAATGAGGAGCCTGGTATGAGGCTGGGATCCCTCACTTCTCTGGGGGGAATCTCCAGGGCTGAGCTATCTCTCCTGATTCTCTACCACCATGTAGGGGTTTAGGGATAGGGCATTTCACATCTCTGCTCATCCGGCAAATGTCACTGTGGCCTCTTCTTTGTATTCTTTGTTATAAAACTTCTGTTCAGCTAATCTTCCTATGGTTCTCCAGGTTGATTGTTCTATAATTTAGTTGTAATTTTAATGTATTCATGAAACAAAGTGGCCACAGTGTTTATCTACTCTGCCATCCTGGATCCTTTTCTGCACCAAGAGAGCTGATTACTTCTTAACATATATAAATTTACATATCTGTCTCTCTCTCTCTCTCCCTCTCTCTCTCTCTCTCTCTCTCTCTCTCTCACACACACACACACACACACACACACACACACACACATACCCATGAACACATGCACATATATAAAGATGTATGTGTATAAAATTTTTTAGTTCTAGAGTTTCTGCTTTTAAAATACTACTTAAAGCTTTTATGAAGATAACAATAGTCTCATCCTAGTTCTTCTAATGCATTATTTCTCTGCAGTTCTACTCTGAAATCAGGTCTGAATCATTATTACCCAAGATAGGGTTTCTTTTGTAGTTATAATCAGTGATGTGGTGGAATTCTACATTGGAAGATACATATTTGGGTATTTTCTATGAAAGTCAGAGAAGTTAGAGCTGTGACTTCAAAGATGTAGTTTTGAAGATTTTCAAGCTGTGGTATAATATGAATCTGAGTCATTTATCTACAGAATGTGCTTTACTTACTAGCCAGAATCTATATCTCCATATAACATTGTAAAGGGACTTTTTAAAATTTTTGTTGAGGGGAAAAAAATAAACCTGTAAAAGAAAATGGCATCTATGCATTTGGATATTCATAATACAAAGGCCTTCCAATGTATTCCTTATGCAAATAACAAGGTGAATTCAATTTTTAATACACTGTTTTATATTACAAATTTAAATATGAGAAGGATATTTACTTGAAGGTGACCAGATTAATGTTAAAAATTATTTTACTTATTCTAAAGTGATGAAAAAGGATTACATTGGCAATGGTTTATCCTCTCCTCTTCTGTTTCCATGTCCAAATCCCAGGATATCATCTTCGCTTGGAGACAGTGTTGCATTTGGATAACCATATGCAAGTTTCTAATCTTTTTGGATTTTTTTCCAACTTCACTATGATTTCTGCAGTTTATGGATAGCTATAACAAAAGGAAGAATAGGGAAGAACCTTTTAAGAAATTATTATTAAAAGTTATTGAAGATAGTTTATCAATGAAATATTATAGAATTTAGTGCACACATAGGATTGATCAAATGTAAATTTTATTTATTTGCTTTTTTATTGTTCAACTTATTCATTCATTATTTATAGAATATTTACTACATAAAGAATACTTAGTTTAGAGCCAAAAATGCAATAATAGTGTGCCTGATAGACTTTACATTCTAATGAGGGAGAAAAGAAGCAAAAAACTGAACACATGTACTAACATAATTAAAGATTGTAAAGATAAATATCAGTAAAGAAGTAAATGGGCTCTATAGTAATAAATTCCTGGAGAGGCCTGATTAAGTAAGGCTGGTTAGAGAAGATTTGTCAGAGAAGGTGGTCTCTTAAATGAATCTTGAAAAATGAATAGAAGCTGACCATAATGGGATAAGAAGTTTACAGTTTCTGGCACACAAGGGGCTCTCTTAAATTTCTGTTTCTTAGTTCATGGTTTTCCTTATGCCTGGCCCATCTGCTCCACTGCTATGCTGCAACCTAACTCTTACTTTCTTATGCTTTAGTACTCAGCTCAGGCATTGATCTGTTACAAAGTTTTATTTCTCTAAATCTTTATTTTTCTTTTCAAGATGTGTCAGATACTCTTTCTTAGTGCTCCCATAATAATCAATAAATTTCTTTCACCACACTTTCTTTATTGCACTGTGATTATATGTTCTTATGCTTTTACACGGCCCCATTCTTTTTTATAATCCTAGAATCTAGCATTTTGCTTCACAAACTGTGGTTATTATTCACACACACACACACACACACACACACACAAACACACATACACACACTGCAAATGGAACTTCTGAGCTATGACATAGCAAGGATATGATAAAAGCTTCTAGCAGGAACTCCAGCGGACCTAAACTATGAATAGTATAGTATACATAGTTAAACTACATTTTCTCTCTCCCATTTCTCTCTATGTTTTTGTATTGTAGCAGGAATCTAGGCCTGGCAGAGAAAAAGAATCACCCAAACACCAAAGATAGAAGAGGAAGGGGTTCTTTATTTGGCCATGGAGCTGTGGCAGATAAAAGTCTAAAATAGCCAAGCTCCCTGACTCCCTCTGGTCCTGTCCTTTCATAGGACTCATAGGCTTAAAGGAGCAACTGTGTCACCTTTTGATTGGTGGAAGGAGCAATTGTGTCATCTTTTGATTGATGGTCCTATTGCATTGGGGGGTATTCTCGGTGGGTTGTTACAGGAAAATGAATCAGCAAAATCATCAGCAGAATCAAATAACTCTTTATGGTGGGGCCTCCTCTCTCATTCCCCCCTTTGAGACCCCACATGTTTTTACGTTGGGGTCTCATCATCTACACGTTGCTGCAGTGGCTGATAGTATTTCACATAGAACATATGTGATGCGGCCTTTTGGTTGACAATTGTCTCAATCATTGAGCGCATAACTGACTGCTAGTAGGAGGAGACAAGGAACAATCAAACATAGCCTGACAATGGTTAGCATTCCTCCTACTAGGGTTTTAAATCCTCTGAAGGCCAGAGACCATCTTGCCCATAAGCTCTGAGGGTTCTACCCACTCCAGGTTTACACTGGGACATGAGCCAACATCTGGAGTTTTCTCACTATGTCACCTAGGACCTGCCCTTGGTCATCAATTTGCACGCAGCAATTAGTTAAGTTGAACTTTCCATGTACTTGTCCTTCTTGGTCCAGTAAGTAATCTAAGGGCAGTCTGTTTTGATAGACAGCATTTCAGATCTCGTTTTTCTGCCATGATAGGGGTGTCAGTGCCCTGCCTGCCTCATTAGTTATAACCTCAAACACTGCTGTAATCTAATTATTTGGTTTAGCATGTAGATTGGGGTGCGATATGCCCAAGACCCATCCTCGGCCCATGTAGCTGGGCCATAATATTGGATTGTTCTCTCAGGGGGCCACTCATTAACCTTCCAACCCCCCAAGGTAACTTCTCTCCTTCTTCGGGACGACAATGGGGCGGAGACTGGGTATCCAAGCAGTGCTCCTGTTTTCAGGGGCAGCAGGAAGAAGGAGGGTCTAATTATACCTGTGGTGCAGCTTCCACTCCCGGCACCAGGTGAGCGTGTGCCTTATTTCCACTTATCCAATACGGCCTGGCCAGGGCTGTCAGTCCCTTGGGCCCCCAAGTCCATCCAAGTTCCTCTTAGCTGAGTGAACCTATCCAGGGGGTTTTGTTCAGTGTTGTTACTTCCCCACCATACACATTTCCTGTGGAAATATCGAGCGCCTTTTGTCCTAGGCAGGTTAGGTCTCCCGCTGGTGAGGTGAAGGCCTTTCCCCACCTGGCAAGACAGTATTGGCCTATAATCAAGGATTTCAGGATCCAAAAAGCATCACTTAGAGGAGGCCTTTCATGACCTGTGATATTTACCTCCTCATGAGGTAGCAATTCATTCGCTTCCCACGGCCATTGATCTCCCATCAAGGTTCCTCCACACACATAGCATGATGTGACATTTAGGGACTGTGTTATGCCCTCCACTAGTCCCAAAAACAAATTTCTGGCATTCGTGGAGGGTGGGGCAGGGGTTGACCTACTTCTTCATAGAAAGACTGAAATGCCTGGCGGGTATTTGTAGGATGCTTCTGGACTTGTCCCTTGATGATTATTGGGACATAGAGGTTGAGTCCAGTTCCATCTATTCTTAAAGTTACGATTCCCCAGTTCCCCATGCCAGGTCTAGTGGGTTGGCGATTACTAGTTCTAAGGGGTGCACCAATTGGTTGTGCAGTTTGACAGTGCTAGTCCCTTCCTGAAGTATACTTCTTGCATTATCATTTTCCTAAGTAGCCCACAATACACATGGCCAATACTCACAACTGTCTGAGTATCCAAATCCTTATGAACATATGTACTTATTTTCTATTATGTAGCTCTTTTCCCAACTTAGCCACATTTTCTTCCTGAGGCCACTGTGGCATGGTTTACAGCAGCACAGGCATTGAATCTAAGTTTTATTTGGCTTGGGCTTCCTTTCACTTTTGTCTGGGCTGTTATTGGTCCCTCCATTGATCCTCCCCATTTATCAATTAGGTTGACTTTTACTTCAAATGCCAGGGAGAATGGAGGTTCTGTAGGTTTGTAGCAAATATAGAGTTGATTATTTCCTGGGCCACATACTGAGTTTACTTGTAGGTGCAAGTCCCCTTGTTAGTACCTTCACATTCATAAAAACTATAAAATAGTAATGTAGTTACTTTTCGTCCTACCTTAGTAACGTGCAGACACAAATTGCACTCTTGCTTCCCTTTTCACAGAGTCCAGTGTTTCCTTTCTGATACATAGTACAAAGCGTTTGGCTAGATCAGGGAGGCCCAATGCCAGGGCTGTTTGCAGTTCTTTTAGCTTTGTGAATGCCCTTCGCTGGTCAGATCCCCATTCTATTGACTCCCTCTCTGTCCTCTTTGTGGCCTCATAGAGCAGTTTGGCCAGAACCGGTAACTTTGGGATCCATGTGTGGCAAAATCCCACTGCTCCTAGGAACTTTCTAATCTGCCATCTTGTCTTTGGGACTGGGATGTTCTGAATAACCTGTTTTCTTTCTACCCCCCAGCTTTCTCTCCCCTTGCTGGAGGACGTACCCCAGGTACTTCACTTGCTTCAGAGGATCTGGGCCTTCTTCCTGGAGACGTTATACCCACCAGCCTCCAAATGTTGTAGGACTGTATCTGTTCCTTTCACACACCCCTTGAGTGTCTCATGGCTTAGCAGTAGGTCATCCACATACTGAAGGAGGACACATCTGGTGGCCTGTGTTGAGAATTGATTAAGATCTCAAGTGAGGGCCCCTCCAAAGAGGGTTGGCACATTCTTAAATCCTTGAGGAAGTCGTGTCTAGGTGTGTTGTACTTTTGCCCCTGTGGAGGGTTCTTCCCACTGGAAAGTAAACAGTTCAAGACTTTTGGGGGCTAGTTTTATACTAAAAAAAAATGCATATTTTAAATCCAGGCAGGTGAACCAGGAGGCTTGTGCAGGGAGGAGGCTCAAGAGGGTGAAAGGGTTAAGCACAGTCGGGTGCAGGGTCACCACTCTCAGGTCCTGAACTGGTCGGTAGTCATTTGTCCCACGCTTTTCACAGGGAGTAGAAGGGTGTTCCAAGGTGATTGGCACAGGGCAATAATGCCGTACTCTTTGAACCTCTGCAAATGTACCTCGATTCCTTCCAAAGCCTCTTGAAAAATCAGGTACTGTCTTTGGCTGACAGGTTGAGCTCTGGGTCTCAATTCAATTTGCATCAGTGCTTGATTGATTGCCAGCCTGGGTGGATTGTCCTCAGCCCAAACTCTGGGCCATCATCTCCAGGCAAGTTCTGGATTTAAAACCTTTCTGGGTTATATGATGAAAATCCTCTATTCTTCCTCCCTGGGGACAGTGAGGATTAGAACCAGTCCTGGCTTAGGTAACTGCAAGTTCAAATGGGCTTCATTAGGAAAGGAGATAGTAGCACGTAATTCTCCTAACAAATCTCACCCCAATAGTGGGAGGGGCAATACGACATATACAGGGACTGCATCACCTCATGGCCTCTGATAGTGCATTTTCATGGGAGGCAAAAAGATTGTGGACTTAGGGCTCCAGTTGCCGATTATGTTAGTCTTTTGGGAGGAGAGGGGTGCCACAGGGCTGGTAACTGCAGAATGCTCAGCTCTGGTACCAACTAAACAGTCCAGTTCTTGCCCCCGCCCTCCATCTTTATTCGGACCATGGACTTATCAAGGGCCTCTGAGTTCAGTTGACTTCAGTCATCGTATAGGGAACCCCCAGCCATGTTGAACAGGGCTGCCTCTTCCTTGGGACCTAGTTTCAGTGTGGCCCCTGGACCCTTTCCTCACTGATGACACTTGTTTTTCCAGTGTCCCAATTCCCAGCAGATGGCGCATTGCTTGCATCCTAAAGGGGGCTGTCTCTGTTGACCCCCCTGACCTTCAACTTCCTTTCTTTTTCACCTAAATGGCCGGGGTCCCCTTCTCCTATTCTGACTCAAAGTGGCAGCTATGAGGTCTGCTTTTCTTCTCATCTTTGATCCTCCTCCCTCTTTCTTTCTGCCTCCCAATTCATGCAAACTTTATTTGTCACTCCCAGGAGCTGGGAAGCAGTCATTCCCACAAAGCCTTCCAGTCTCTGGAGCCTGTGTCTGATAGTCAGTCTCTGTGCTCTGGCTCACAAAGGCCAAATTCACGATCCTCTGGTTTTCCTGACTCTCTGGATCAAAGGCAGGTAAATCCGATGTGCCTCACACAGTCTTTCATAAAAGCCCCTGGGACTTCCGTCTGGCCTTTGCATGACCTCGGCTACCTTGTTCATGTTAGTGGCCTTCTGACCTCCCCGTCGCAGCCCTTGGAGAAGGGCCCCCCTATATCCCTTTAGCTTTCTCATATTATCTCTAGCATTTAAGTCCCATTGTGGGTCCTCCTTGGGTAGGAAGTTTTGGGTGAATTTTCTGGAATCTAGTTCATCCTCTGGGGTGTTTTCCTCTAGCCACTTGGTGACAACCTGAATTATTTGGCGCCTTTCCTCTGCATTAACTAGAGTAAGGAGGAGCTGATGGCAGTCCACACATGTGGGGTTATGAGTCTGGAATTTGGACTGCATTAAGTCAATGAATGCTTGGGGCTTTTCTGTAGAGGAGGGAGTTTGATGCTTCCAGTTGAGAAGGTCTGGTACACTAAGACCCGATGCTCGATCACCTGCCCCGCAGCATTTGTCATTTCCAGACCTTTCACTTCTCTTAGGGGCATTTGAGTAGCTTGGGCTGCCCATGATCACAGCCTTGAAGGAAGGGGGTGGTGCCTAAGTTAGGCTTCTGTGGGACAGATGGAGCAGAGAGGGCCACACTGAGTGCCTCAGGATGTGTGGTAGAGTGGGCAATGGTGGCCATTTGTCCCTCTTGGTGGAACATAGGGTGAGGGCTCAATATCTTTAGGCTCAGAGGGGAGTATTTCAGGTATGGCTGGTGGCTGAGGTTTGTCAAACTGGACAGGTCACTTCCCTGAGGCACCACCTGCTTTTGCTAACAGTATCTTAGAGGCTTGGCCTCTAAGCTGGGGTGAGGACAGGCTGTAACACTAGCTAGAGCCAACTATCTATATATGGAAACTGGTCAGGGTGTCCCAGGTCTTTGGTAATGACAGACCACATTTTCTGTACTATAGTTCAGTCTAGGCTCCCTTCTGAAGGCCATCCCACCTCAAGCGTAGGGCATTCTAATTCACACAAGGTTCTCAATTTCCTTGGGATTATAGTGACCCCATAATCCCCAGAATATCCTTCCTTAAAATATCTCAGCCTGGTTGCCCAGGGGGAAGATTTTCCTTGCACACCTCCCATGACCCTCCCTCAGACAAACAACAGTCATGCCACAAAGAGGTTCAGGAAAACAGGGAGGGGAAAATAGGGAAAGGTTGCACAATCACTGTGTTTGTCACTGGCCATTTTCTTCATGGGCCTTCTTGACTTTGGTAGGCCAATATAAACTGTCAGCACAAACTGCCCTGAGCCATATGAGGTGCCCTATGGAACTGTGGTTCAAAACTCTTTACCTGTTTTGGCCCTGTGAGGTGTCTGAACCCTCTTCTCAGTGTCCATCTCAGTCAGTCTCCAAGCACTCACATTCATTCAATTCCAACCCAAGTTCCTGTCTTGGGCAGCCTCAGTTTCCCACTCAAATTACCTCAAGTGGTACTAAGGAGGTGCCAGAGGGGAATCAGCCTCCCTTCTGCTCTGAAGGAGTAGGCCCTTTCACTTTTCTCCCAGACTAGTGCTACTGTGCTTCAGACACCTCTTGGTCCCCTGGTACCCATACCTCTCGGTGTTCAACACCTTGGGAAGCCACCGAGGGGGTCCTCTCTGTGCCCTGTCAAGTTGTCCACACAGGGAGGCAAAGCTAGCTGTCCCTGGCACTCTCAGTGCTTCACATCACCCAGACCAATCACCCTCCTCCCCTATATGTGCTCTGGAGGGTAGGTGGAAAACACCAGGCAACTCCAACCCTACTCTCTCTCTGCAGGTGGGCCTGCTTCCTGGCCAATGCACCAAAATATATTGCAGGAACCTAGGCCCAGCAGAGAGAAAGAATCACCTGAACACCAAAGATAGAAGAGGAAGGGGTTCTCTATTCAGCCAGCAGAGCTGCAGCAGACAAAAGTCTAAAATGGCCAAGCTCCCCAAATCACTAGTCCTGTCCTTTTATAGAACTTACAGACTTAAAGGAGCAACTGTGTCACCTTTTGATGGGTGGAGGGAGAAATTGTGTCGTCTTTTGATTGGTGATCCTAACGCATTGGGAGGTATTCTTGGTGGATTGTTACAGGAAAATGAGTCAGCAGAATCATCAGCAGAATCAGATAACTTTTAATGGTGTGGCCTCCTCTCTCAGTATTGTTTTGTTTGCTTGGTGAAGGAGATTTTTTCTTTCTTCTCTAAGTTCATCATTTTTTCATTACCAGAGCCTACATACATTGGAAGAAGGTGAAGTGAGAAGACTAGGATAATAATTTTTTCATTATTTAAACATTATCTTTATATATGGTAGTTTTGAGATAGAAAAAGATACCTTAAAATCAATATGGTCTCAAATTTTTAGAAGTTGTTCTCTAGGGAATATTATTGAAGTCATGCTTGCATTCTAGAGCATAAATTAAATGAATTCTTTTTTTTTTTTTTTTTTTTTTTTTTTTTTTTTTTTTTTTTTTTTTTTTTATTTATTTATTTATTTATTTATTTTTTTTAATTCATTTTTATTGTTAGACTTATTGGGGTGACATCTGTTAGCAAGGATTACATAGGTTTCAGGCATACAATTCCACAGTGCATTGTCAACTGGATGCATAATAAGTTCACCACCTAATGTGACCCCTCTTTCCATCCCCTTATATTTAGCTTCCCCCCCTCCTCTCCCACCCCCTCCCCTTTCTCCCCT